>CALNHX010008363.1:0-61632 GCA_940337035.1 Agriotes lineatus | reverse complement strand
GACTAATATAAGAGATAGTATCTAATTTTTAAAATTATATTTGTTGAAATTTGCATTCATGTAAAAATTAGTAATCATGTAATTTTAGTAACTAGATAGGTATCCAGTAATTTTATATTAAATCATTTATAATCAAATTGCATTTTAAAACCAAGAGAGGTCGTCTTTACTAACAAATGTAAGAAGTAACGTAATACCCATATTGAAATCTTCGTGAGTGTAAAGGTTCACGTCGTACTCTTATTACTAGTATGTATGGTATATATATAACCATTGCTGTGGATGGATTGGAGGTAGACAATGGGATGTAGCAGAACTGTACAATATAGTAAAGTTTGGCACCTTGGATCATCATTTGGTGAGAGCCGTTGCTGTAGACAAGTTGCAGGTGGACCGTTGGTCATTTGTAGAGGTCTAAAGGTCGAAGTTGTGGATTAGTAGGTGTTGGGAGTATTACAGTAAATGGACGAAAATGTATCCGGTAAAGTAATTTTTAAGAAATATTTCAGTTTTATATATGTAAAAAGTCATTTAAAATTTGTACATATGACAAATATCAAGTTTAGTACAAACATTAGAGTAACTAAGAATTATTATAAAAAATTATTTTTTACTGAAAACAAGAATAGCTGAAAACTAAAGTGGTACCACAATATCTTGGTGTTTCTTCTACACTTACCAAATTGTGGTAGAGCCAGCACAAGCGAGTTTTGTAGAGATAATTGGAAGAGTGCAGTGGATCCTGCTGTCGACGCCGTAGCTGTCTCGTGGCCCGATCGAGTAATAAATTGATCGTCATCTAAATTTAAAGGTTTATAGGTTAGAAAACCGGATCCAAGTCAGTCTAGAAAGCCCCGTTGATAGGTAACAAGCAATATCTACAATGAAATGAGATATATTTATCTGAGAAATTAAGAAATTTAATCCGCAAAGTACTTTTTATATTCGCTAATAAATGAGGTTAACTTCAGTGTTAAATTCACAACTGTCACTCACGAAATTTACTTTACCGGCAAAAGACAGAGCACAAATTAATTTTGACAACATACAGTTTTAATAAATAAACTTTATAATTTAAATACCATATCGATAATTTAGGTGTGCACGCTTATTACATTTTAGATTTTGATGGATAAATCGTTTAACGTTTGGTTTGGGCTGTGCGACTTACCCTTTCATTTCAAACTTGGGGTGTAGTACACCTCAAGGCTCGTTGAATGATGGCATTTCTTTAATATCGCCCGAATAATTTTCCTCCGATGGGTACCTTTTTGAAAGAATCCAAAGGTTGCTCTTAAACTGTGGCAGCTATTAGTTATTGCTTAGTATTCGTTCAGCGAGGGTATAGCTTGAACAAGCGTCCACGTTCGATCAGCAGAGTTAAGCAACGCTGTCTGTGGTCAGAACTTGGATGGGAGTTCCACTGCTGCATCTCTCGGCGCCTCGTGGTACGGCTATCACGGAAAAAAGTTGGTCCCGGCGGTCATACAACATCATGACATTCGTTAGTGGGGTTGGAAGTCCTCATAACTGCACAGCGACGCCTATAATTGGCCTAACGGCTGTTGGCTGAGTGCGAATTAAATAAATAAATAAATAAATAATTACGAGAACAGTGAGAGAAAATAACATTTTATACGATTTATAACTAAAATGTTTTTATTTGTAGCTTCACTGCACTCGTATACTACTTCAATGTAGTCTTCATAAAATAGAGTTTTCAATAAGTGAGAACTTTCTGTAATTTTTTTGCAGCTGAAGTCTTAGAAAAAATGCCGTATTTTTTTTTAATACTAAACTTTTGCCCTAAGTGATTTTTTTTTGTTTAAAGTAGTTTTTACATTAAAAATTTAAGATAGTATTTACATTTTCTCAAAATTTCAAAATGGAGTGTGACACTCTACGTTTCAAAACTCCCCACAGACATTGACGTTTCAAATGAAGGGTTAACAATAGAGTTAAATAGAAAATTGTTTTAACTTACCTCTAGTTAATCCAGAGAAGATTTGAGTGGTTCACAATTGAAACTTCCAAATCGATTGCTAAAAACATCTGGGATTCGAACATAGAGGCGTAAAAAGGCACCAACATAGTATAAGTAACAATATTATAGAACAAGTCATGATGTACGTGTGCTTACTTGGGAGGTAACAATTACCAGCACTGGAACCCTTGCCCGAGAGACGATGCATCAAGTTCATAAAGCAGCAAAAATATCTGCAGTTTTAAATAGCACCATCTAATATAACAAACATCTAGTGATGAAGTCCACATTAAAAATCTACAAATCAATAATAAAGTCAATCATGAAGCAAGCAGCGGCAGCAAAGACAGATACGATAAAAACAAGACAAATATTTGAGACTACAGACATGCAGGAATTGCTGAAAATAGCAGGAATGCTCCGACCTGATCACGTAACACGGAAAATTTGGAGAGCCTGTAAAACATAAAATGGAAATTATGGACTTACAATAGCTACTAAAAAGTATTACATTACAAAGCACAAAAATAACACCCAGTATTGCAATCCTATATTTAAAATTGATTGTTTCTTGGCCCTTATGAAAATGCTGCTTCTTTTTTTTTCATTGAGGACATTGTTACGGCCCCTTTGACGTTAGCCTTTATTTTTGACTTATTTTATAACGTTAACCCTCTGCCTCACCTTAGTTTCCCTACACCTACTTATTGGCTATGCAAATTTAAAGGATATACGTGGTTTGTTAGCCATTAGGTTACGTTGAGATTTATAGGTGTACGTTTCAGTCGAACTCCTTCATTTTCCTTCCTCTTATTGTGTGGGGTTTCTTGGTGCTGACAAGGCTCTCTGAAAAAGCTGCATGGGTTAATTAATTAATTTTAACATGTTGAACGTTAGGTATGTGTGAATTAAATGGGAGCGGCGTATCACGTCCTTTAGAAGTGACACTACTTGATAAATAATTCTCGTTAATGCAGTGTTTAGCGTGTTTGATTGAATTTGCGCGAGACATGTATTACTTTAGCTGATCATACGTGTTCTGTTGGGTTTTGGTGTATTACCTGCTCTATTTCGCTAGTGTATTGTATTACCACCGTGAATGATAGTGCGGTCGCTTAGAAACTTCCTTTTACGGTCAGATTTTCTAATGTCTATTGAGTGATTTGTTTAAATGCTGGTTAATGTCGTGGCGAAAGCAGAAACTATTTATTGTCGTAAAAATAAGCTGTCAATTATTCATCAACTTCTACATATAAGTTCGTGAATATAGCTCATATTGGCAACCAAAGCGTTTTGCACGCTCAGGATGCCAAAAGTAATTATAAATATTGTTGTAATTAATGTTTTTCTCGGTTTTTAACGAAACCCTGGTAGAAACTCTCGCAACAACCTACAATACACTACACACAAATCTCGGCTCTGTATATAGGGCTCGCTAAATCCCGCCAACAATACAAACTCTTGCCGGATAGACGTTAGTAATATTTCGTCCCACTGTGGTGGTAAAACAACCCATCAATTTTATTTTGTAGTTCAATTAAACGACAAAATTCGTAAAAACAAACCTTTGAAATCCTCAGAGACTCGCGTCTTGCCTTTTACAAAGGATATAAAATTTGGAGGTTGCTACATCTAAGCTATCTTTCCCTAATGCTTAGTCAAATGGAATCTGGGAAAAAACGAAATACAGTGGATTTATTGGGAATAAGCCGTTTTCGGCAGTTTATCAAACGCTACAATTGCACGATATTTTCCACTTTCCACTCTGGTTATGGAAATAACTATTTAAGCCATGGGAGTGAGTTAAAGTACTTATAAGTCACGTGTGCGTTATTTATTATAACCCACGGTGTCAAAGGTAATGTGGGTTATGTATAAACAAGCAAGTAATAGCCCGCCAGTTTACTTGTTTAAAACGAACTAGTAAAACACCATTATACTATTGAGTATTTGATAAACTGGATTTAGAAGAAATTAATGAAGAACCATTTGAAGATAAGAAAATCATATCTTCTTCTTCCTTTGCCTTATCCGTTCCGGACGTTGGCTATTGTTACAAACGAAGGCGTGAGACAGGGAGGTGTAATTAGTCCTCTCCTTTTCATAACGGTTATGGACGAAATCATTAAAGAGTGCCAAGGAAAAATGAAAAAATTTTATATCGGCTATAAAAATCTGCAGAATATAAATCTGGAAATATGTGCCTTTGCCGATGACTTAGTGATATGTGCGGACTCAGAGAAAAATCTTCAAATAAATGTAGACATCTGGAAAGAAGTTCTGACCCAGTATAATTTACAACTCAATGTAGAGAAAACCAAAGTTTCCGTAATAGCAAATAAGGAAATAAAAGTAAACATAAGAATTGACAGTGCATACTTAGAACAAGTAAGTAACTACAAATATCTGGGTAGCTTCGTAAATACTCGAGGAACAATTGACCAGGAGTTAGACAATAGAATAGGATCGGCACATAAAGTCTACCAAGCGCTGTACAAAAACTTCTTACACATGAAGGAAGTAACCTGGAATACAAAGCTGCAGGTGTACAAAACGATTTACCTTCCTACACTATTGTATGGCGCGGAAACGTGGGTACTGACCAAAAGAGGAAAACAACGTCTCCAAGCGGCTGAGATGAAATTTCTAAGAGCAATAACGGGGAAGAAGAGAGAAGACAAAAATAAGGAATGAAGTTATAAGAGAGGAACTTAAAGTGCGAGCCCTGGATGTAATCTTGGACAACCAAAAGCTAAAGTGGCTAGGACATATAATAAGAATGAACAGTGACAGGCAAGTGAAAAAAGTGTGGGAAGTGAAAGTGTGGGGCAAAAACAGAGTGGGAAGGCCTAGAAGGTCATGGAATGAAAGTGTAGGAGAAATATTAGACAAAAGAGGAATAACATGGAGCGAAGCATTAAATATGGCAGAAGACAGGAAACGATGGAGCCGATTTGTAAACCAAGGCAGCAACTAGATGAGCAAACTATCCTCGACACCTACGGGTACAAGAGGACCGGATTATGTATGTATGTATAAAATTTGGAGGTTGCTACATCTAAGCTATCTTTCCCTAATGCTTAGTCAAATGGAATCTGGGAAAAAACGAAATACAGTGGATTTATTGGGAATAAGCCGTTTTCGGCAGTTTATCAAACGCTACAATTGCACGATATTTTCCACTTTCCACTCTGGTTATGGAAATAACTATTTAAGCCATGGGAGTGAGTTAAAGTACTTATAAGTCACGTGTGCGTTATTTATTATAACCCACGGTGTCAAAGGTAATGTGGGTTATGTATAAACAAGCAAGTAATAGCCCGCCAGTTTACTTGTTTAAAACGAACTAGTAAAACACCATTATACTATTGAGTATTTGATAAACTGGATTTAGAAGAAATTAATGAAGGACCATTTGAAGATAAGAAAATCATATCTTCTTCTTCCTTTGCCTTATCCGTTCCGGACGTTGGCTACTATCATGGCTATCCGCGCTTTATTAGCTGCTGCGCGGAAAAGTTCAATAGATGTCATTCCGAACCACTTTCTAAGGTTTGCGAGCCAGGAGATTCTTCTCCTTCCTGGCCCTCTTCGTCCTTCCACCTTTCCCTGTATTATAACCTGTAACAACCGGTATTTGTTGGAATTTCTCATTACATGTCCAAAGTATTCCATTTTTCGTTTTTTGATTTGTGACATAAGTTCAGGTTGACATTTCATCCTTCTGAGGACTTCTTGGTTGGTGATTCTATCAACCCAGGATATTCTTAGTACTCGCCGGTAAGTCCACATTTCGAAGGCTTGAATACGTTTTTCTGTGGCTTCTGAGAGCGTCCAAGCTTCTGCACCGTATAACAATGTTGAGAAGACGTAACACTTTATTATGCGTCGTTTGAGTTCCACATTAAGATCTCTAGAGGAAAGAAGCGGTCTGATTTTGATAAATACTGCTCTTGCCATTTCTATCTCTCAAGAGTGATCCCATGTGTCATTAATATTACAACCAAGATATGTAAATCTGTTAACTCTTTCAATATGTTCGTTGTTACATAGAAGTGTGCTTTGTTAGATTGTTGTCTTACTAATTATCATATATTTCGTTTTCAGAGTGTTAAGGTCTAACCCATATTCTCTACTTATATCAGTGACCCTATTGACGAGTTCTTGAAGCCCTTCTAGACTATCAGCTATCAGTACCGTTTATAGTGACACCCTGCGTAACATCTTCCAGTGCTTCTTTAAATATCTTCTCTGAATAGAGGTTAAATAGCAGTGGAGACAATATGCACTCCTGGCGAACTCCCCTTTTGATTTCGATAGCTTCGGATTCATTTCCATCCAATATTATTTTCGCTCTTTGTCGCCAGTAGAGATTGGTAATTATCCTGATATCTTTCCCATCAACGCCTGATTCTTCCAAAGCATTCACCATCTTGTTGTGTTGACATCGATCGAAAGCTTTAGCGTAGTCTATAAAGCACATGTAGACGTCACATCATATCAAATCATATATATTTTTTAATTAAGATACATGGATTAGTTATATTATAATTAAGGGAAATGTATTAGTGGAATTTCTAACAAAACATTATTTTCGAAAGTAAAGTGTACAGTTCTTCTTGAAAGCCTGCATTCGAAGTGTACAGTTGTTGCAATAAAGATGCACCGTTCTGAATCCATTATTAAATTGGTGCACCAAAAACCTATTAAAAACGCTTTTGAAAAGCATAATGACCTGGATGATTTACTTGAGTTGTCATTCCCGAAGCGCTGATTATTTTGAAGTTTGCGATTATTTATTTACTTTTCCGATTTTGCACATAGCGATTCACATGAAACCTAAGAGAGTTAATAGTATTGCTCTGGCATCGTGTGCATTCCACAACGAAAATGAAAAAAGTTGAAACAAATCAGATAGCTAATAGCGAAAGCTTGGAGGAGAAAATGTTCGCGATCATGTTAAACACTGTTTATCATTTCAATGAACAATAAATACATGTAAAACAGCAAATTTATTATGCAGTTATTACACAAAAGAAAAATAAATATTCAGATAGATACGTACCTTATCAGACCAACTATTTGTAGTTTCCTCATTGTTGACGTTGTTTTCTTCATCATTGTTTCTAATCCATTCTCTGGATTGTTTCTGATCCAACATAAACGATAGTAAATCATGATACCATTGGACGGTATATACATACCCTATTCACATCTTTTTTGCATGAAGGTTGGCCATGGACGTTTTCTCAATTTAGCTGTATAAAATTACTTTACTGTGTTTAAACGAGGTTTACATTTAAAATTATGACAAAACCTTCAAACACAAAGTTTCCATCTGTTTAAATAAACAGAACTTTCTTTTATGTATGTATCCAGTTTCAGCAATTGTGTACTTGAAGACATTTTTATTTAAGTACATGGAAGGATTGCAATACTTTAGATTTTCAATATGTCCCCACTTGTACTATCAAAATAAGCAGTCCATCTGGCAGCAATATTGAATTCTGTTAAATGACGGTAAATTTATTCGAGGTTATATAGGTTATACAACAAAATAAAAATTACAGCTTTGTTCATGTACAACTAACAACAAAAATCCATAGCCAACCGTCACGCAAAAAGGGGTGAATGGATTATACAACACGTTCATTAAAAAAGTCAGTAAGGTGCGGCTGTGGAAATTCAAACGTATGAATAATATATGTTGGTGGCACTGTAAGTCTATGTCAAATTCGAAGTTATCAGATTAGGTTTTGCTTCAGTCTGTGTCAGAACTGACGGAAAACCTAACCTGATCACCTCGAATTTGATATTGACTTACAATGCCACCAACATATGATTCGTTTGAATTTCCAGAGCCGCCAGACTTTTTTAATGAACATGTAGATGCTAGATGTAGATGTTCGCCTTTTTGTATGCTTTTGCTTCTTTTTTATTATAACAGCATCAGTTTCTTTCTAGATTTTATTACGTCTTTCTTGTCCTACAACCTTTTTGTATAACAAGTTCAAGTAAATTCTCCGTTTTCAAAATCACTTTCTGATGTCTCATTGCTAAAAAACAGGTGCAACTTCTAGTTGATTAAACAAATGCAACAGAAACTGTAGAATTTTTCCTTCTCAAAGTGACAGGGTAATCATTGGCATCTTCTGGTTTATGTGCCGCATTCATAATTACCACATTGTTGGACACATCGCACCCATACTAAAATAGACATTTGAATGTTTGCACTTACCACTTCTAAGCACTAACGCTAGCTAAAGGATGAACTTCAACGAATGGTTTACTACTGCTCTTCGGGCTACGGCGCAAGCAAGTTTTGTCGGATTCATGATGAACTTCGCTATCAGTGGTCTTTCTCGCGTTTAATAAAGTTCTACTTATCCACTCCCAACTGAGTGCATTGTGCTGAAGGCGACGTCCATCTTGAATGTTATATTGTCTAACTTGTTCTAAATGAATGTGTTAACGTTTAATAATCGGCAGTACTATTTATTTATAAAGTCACCGATTGAATAGCTTAAACACTTGATAATTTTATTTGGTTTAATACCATATCTGTAAGTTAGTTTGTATTATTTTTTCCGAAAATGAACGCTTACTGCTGACTGCGTTGAAAACGATTATTTGAGAATTCTCACATACCGTATAAAAACTTTGTGTAATTGCCACATCGTTAACATGAATTGCAACACACCTTAATAATTGTCACTTTTTTTAAAATTACAAGTTTGTTTTATATTTTCAATTTGTTAGATTGCTACTTATCTTTTTACTAGAATATTTTGCATCCGATTTACGCATCCGATTTACTTATGTATACAGAGTGTATTCGAATGAAGTAGCATAAATAATACGGGCGAATACCTGAATTAAAGTAAGAAGATTAAGGCAGCCATACCTTAGTACAAAGTCGCACCCCTGATGACTTACAGCGTTATAGCCTTTTAAAGGGCAAGACGGCAAACGTGAGTATCTATTGTCGAGTAACGCACTGTCTTAATGGTTTGCAAATTGAAGTACAAGGGGCGGAGCTAATCAGTGCTGCATTTTTTGGTCGCAATATTGTGTCTCACTCTGTAACACTAAATTTTTTTATCAGATTGTCTCTTTAATTTTTTTGTATGGGGTGTTCGTTTTCAAGATAACGGACCATCTAACTCGTTCCCAAGGACAAAACTTCTTGGAAAATAATATTATCCATGAATCCAATGTTGTTAGCGCTTTTGATTTTAGAAAAGTTAATCAATTGTTAAAATCTAAAAATTGTAATGATGCAGGGTGAGATGAATTATTGGTTTGCCATCTTCTTTTTTGTATGAAATAACATAAGGACTACCAGGTTCTTCCCAATAAATGTACAAGTAGGTAAACCAGAATTTTTAATATAAATGCACAAATTACATTATCCTTCATATTGTGTATCATACTCAGTACTAATATTTAGACAAAGAGCATGGTCTCTAGGATCTGCCCACCCTCCAAACTCTGTGTTGCATTCATCCAGGCCAAACCTTTCTACAATGCGAAGTTTTTCGGGATACAAATGGTTTCTGTTTCCTTCGAGCACAGTTTGCAGTAGAGAAATCTGCCCCGACATGTCGCAGTTTTTGCTCTTGAAGTGCATTCCGCTAGAAAAAAAGCTATGTCAATCAAAACTTTTGTATTTATATTGATATATGACTGATATTGATTTGATTGATAATGATTTACAAAATTAAATAGTCTCATTTTACAGCTAGGAAACGATAGTACTTTGTTTTAAAAACTCTCCCTTTGCTATTCTGAACACATTTCTGCAATATTTTTACGTCACTCTGGCAGCAAGAAGAAGAATAGCAAAAGCAGCCGGCGTCTCAGTCGAAGCTGGTTGTGGGTCAAACGAGAAACACTAATCTCCAAATTGAAAGAACATTAGATGGGTACCATGTATCAAGTAACAGAAGCACTTTACTAATCAAATAAAAAGTATACGTCGAAAGGCGCTATTAACTAATCCCTAAAAAGGAGAGGACACCAAGGGCGCAAATAAAATTCTCAGGCGTATATAATGGGTCAGTATAATCAAATTATGAATATTTAGTATAATTAAATATCACGAAGAATAAGTTGACGGTAGAATTAGCAATTTGCATTACGCAACAGGTTACTCGGTAAATGCGTATAACTGGAATAGCGTCATTAATGGTTAAATTTTGGGTTGGGATTGAATTTGACCCTAAATCCAAAATGCAAAAATTAATTAAAGCCCTCATCGGTTTCAACACGTCGAGCAAAGAGTTCAATATCTTGCAATAGGAGAATAATTAAGCTTAATTCAACCGAGTTGATCAGCCACTAATATTAAGTAAAAATTCAAAAGCTTAACTTTCAAAGTACAACATGCAGAATTGCTTTACAAGATTCAGACTTAAAAATAACAGTAGCTTGGATGGTACGTGAGACGCATCCAAAATTCGGTTTGGCATTCAGAGATTATAATGTAAACAGAGATAGGTAGGTTCTACTTTATGCTATATTTATTCGAACATGAAGGGAGTCTGATATTTGACAATACATTAACTAACGCAAACCACTACAACTTACAAAGAATTCCATAATTGCAAGTTATGTCGAAGTCTAATGATTTAACGCAGGCATGGGGAATAGATTAGATTAAAACTTTTGTAGCTGGTCTCCAGGTAGCAAGTAGTCGTATCAGAAACAGATCTTTGTCGATAATCCTCAAGGAACCCAAGTGTTTGCGCAAGGTATGAACGGCTGTCCCACGTTGCAGCCTATGCCTGCCGGTAATGTATAGTTCGGCGATAGGGCCTCAAGAGTAATCTGACATCAAACCTCTTGCAGAAATGGAATTCCTCAACATACAAATCGTTAAACGACAAGGGGAAACCTTGGTTTACACGGCAAAATGTTTGGCCGTAACGGGTAACTAAAAGGAGCTTTGAGAAATTTAAAAAACAAATAATACAAAAGAAGTTGGGACCTATCGTTGAGGTGTTTTTTACGTTTGCCAAAATCGTAACATGCTTCTATCAGGTACAAATCCAGGATATGTCTGATTTTGAGAAAATCAAGAAAATATTTCGTCCAGGAACTTTATCTACTTTTCACGTAAGAAAGGGCAGCACAAAAGTGAATTCTCAATATAAGATGCCAGCGAAAAATCCACATAAATGGTATATTTTATTTCACAAATGTATTTCACAAAGCATGCCTTTCCTGCACTGCTTGCCAAAAATTTGATAATTCAGGTTACGCAACCAAAATAGCTCGGAGCGTAAAGTGTAGCGTAAAACGTTTTAGAAATAATATTACATTTAAATAAACTTGACTTATAATTTAAATTATATTGTAGATGATATCTTAATTTATCAACAATAGGGCAATTAATTACGTAGATACTTATAAATTGTTACGATTTATTTGCGCCGGCTTCTAATTTCGCATTCTGTAGTATTTATTTTGCATTGTTACGCACCTCCTCGAGCGGATGTCTGTGAGTACACCGTTTGTATTTCGCGCGCTACGCCACGCCTCCTTTGCTTGGCTTGGCATAGCGTAGATAAGCTCTTAGAATTGCATCTGTTTTCGAGACGCGTTCTTTCCAACCTCGCTGGCGAAACGACAAGATGCCGGAGTAGCAGTTAGAATTTCGGAGGATTAATTTTGGGTTGCCGTTAGTTTCGATGGTGTTTATGTGAGCCTACATTCTTGAAGTGGATTTTCTAGTCTCCGAATTTCGATATGAGGGAAGCTTGACTCCCACGCCGTTAGCGGAATTTTCATGCTACCACGTGTTTCGCAAATTGCCTAGAATTTTGTCAGGGATGAGTAGAGTTCGCTTCGAAATATTCTGTCGTTCTTGTATGCTATCGTGAACTTCTTCCTTCTTTATAGCACCTCGTGCCGAAGGACCGATTTGAGGCTTTAACTACAACTGGATTTCACTTTCACGGGGAAACGTTTTATGTGCTAGTATTTTTCTGGTTCTTCAGGCCCGCTTTGACCCCTTATGCAAATGCTGTTTGAGGACAGGAGAGGATCCGACACGGAGGCTTACCTTCAAGTCTAAATTGTCCCAGCGTCGTACGGTGAAGTCCCCCCTGAGCCATCAGCTTCTGGCCTCCCGAATTTGGGGCCAAACGATTCCGAAAATTGTGACGTCATTCGGCCGTGAGTTCGCACCTGGAATTGCGTTTTGCGTTTTCTCCGAAACCAAGCACTCACCGGATTTGCCGCTGTAATCTTTGCCTGCCCATAAGCCTACAGTATGAGCAAAAAGTAACTCTGTCAAACGCCTCTTTTGAAATTAATCGGTCATCAAAGAACTGCTGTAGATATACCAACGTGGTTCCAGTTACATGAGGTGTTGCGTTATCTTGTTGCAAGTATCCTTGTCGAATTTCATTGTCATGGAGCTGATACAAATTCTACAAGGATGTTATTTTGATATCTCTCGGCATTTATTGTATCTTCAAAGAATATTGGTCCGATAATTTTCCGGCGAGAGCATGCTACCCAAACGCCTACTTTAGGGCAATGCAAAGAAGCTTCACAAAAGAAATGTGGATTATCAGCGCTCCATAAGCGCATTACTTGTGAATGAAGTAAAATCACGACTCATCAGAAAAAAAAGTTAAATCCAAAACATCATTATTTAAATGTTGCGAAAACCAGTTACAGTATAAAATTATTTTATTGTAATTTGGAGGTAAGAGCCCTTGATACATTTGGCTTCAGCTAAAAAGCAGCCATGGTTGAGCTGCGCCTTGAGGTTCTGCTGTGCCATTGCTTAAATAATGTATTTATTTTGTGTTTTTCTGTGTACATAATTGGCATTTCAGAATAAAGACTTTATTATTTATAGTTTGTATAGATGCATATTTAAATCTTTTTTTAGAATTGTACGGCATGTACCATAACCCATAACTCAAATTCACTTCTTGAGCAAGCCTTCGGATTGATGTGCATGGTTCGTTTTGCATTCGATTTTGGACAACTGCAATTTGTGCCGCAGTTCCCACATGTGGTCTACCACTTCTTGGTCTGTCTGCTACACTACCAATTTCCCTGAAAGCAGCTACAGTACAGTCTGTTGTTTTCAACGTTAGGAAATCTTTCTTTAAATTCGTTTAAACAAGCATGTGCAGAGTACTGTTAATTACCATTGCCCATTTCGATGCTTCTATTATAAATATTTTATGTTCTGGTAACATTTTTAAAATAAATTATTCAGAAATTACTGACAAAAAGAATTATTACATAATAATAATAAATTTCAAATGGCTATTGCTTTATTGATGTATTACAAAGTGTAAGTATTAATTTTAATTTTTGTCTGAGGTACACTCCTGTGCAATAAAATTAAGCACACGTCTTATGACTGTTTTTCACAATATTCTAGTTTGTATAATTTTGGTCTATTTTAATTGCCTAACAGCAGTTTCAATAAATGATAAAACACCATAACTTAAAAATAACACCTTTATTAAAAGATCAAAACTAAGCCCTTTCGAATAAAAACCGTTATTAATAAATGCAACAAAGCCTTGTGTGCTTAATTTTATTTCACCCAAGTGTACCTCATATTATTACTGCTAAATTTGCCAAATATAATTAGTCGTAGCAAGTAATATTGTGGCCACCTACTATTCTGATAGTGGATCTATATTGGGATATTCATATGTACTGTGATCCTGAATTTTTGGAAATTATACTGTGATTATGTCAACTTATGGAGTTTAATTTAGTTACGGCTGCCTATGGTATTTGACGCTCCTCTTTCAGGAATTGTGTTTGTGCATAAGTTATTTGAGTTTACGAATTCTCGTTGAACACCTGGATGCATTCGCCGTATGTAATACAAAAAAAATCGTTGGCGCACTGAGCATTTATATCTCTTACTTCGTTCTACCGACTATTCTGTTAAAGACCTGTACGCCTCCTTCGATTGAGCTGGCGGCAGGCAATTGCACCCGAATATACAAAGTAAATTTTCTGAAAGAATGACCAATAAATTAAATTAGCTAACAAAATGCCTTTTGACCCGCAACAATAAGTTGGAGATATGCTGTTTGTTACACTGTAATGATTCCTTACCAAATTCCCAAGTGAACCACTCTTGGGTTGAGTAACACCATAGCTGCAGAATTCTGCATGCATGTCGTGAAAACGTTTAGTAAGGAGAAATCCCAGTTGTATTCATCTCGTAAGCAGAAAAACCGCTTGCATTCTATCATCTCCGCCCAAGTAGACCGGTTGAACGCGAGACCAAAGTTACTAAAACGGCCTTGCAGTACAACCTGGAAAAATCAAATCACTATTAAACTCCCTTTAGCCGCATACCAATGATATAGTTAGTTACACTTGTCAGCGCAGGACTATCAAACAGGCTTTCGCCCATTTTATGATCGTTGGTTGCCAGAGAAAGTGCCTTACAATTGTGACAGAACTTCTTGCGCGTTTTCATCATGAGATCCAAGACAAAGATGAAGTCCTCCAACAGGTACATGTCCTCCTCTAAGAATAGCACCAGGCCAGTGTGGCCTCGCAAGACTTTCAACGCGAAGACTTTGTGGGCCTTCCACCACCAGTGGTGCTTTACTTGGGTCTTCATTGGATCCCGGTGGTTGCCTTTACTGTCCACGTACCGGTTGCTGACACAAGGCTTTTCTGTGCCACTGAGAAGAAATACATTAATCAAAGAAATTGACCCTGTGCTCGAGTACTTCTCTGTTGATAAGTTTTTAGGGCAGTCATATCCTGGGAAATCATTCGGATGGGTCTGTAGGGAGTATGGGTAAAATATCTGCATGACTTTACAGAACTTAATGGTGGATATCAAGGAGTTAATTTTCCAGTCGAAGACGTCGTGCGAGAACACTACCAAGGCGCTGTCAATCCCACTGGCAAGGCGAAGACTATAAATTAAATGCTGGAGGTACGTCAACCTATTGTGTACCTGCAAGTTAAAATATTTGTATTATAGTAACCTTTGTTGAAGTTCAAACGAGATCTGGTCTTCCATGTCTGGATTATTTATTTTAATAGTAACATATATAACCAGAGAAGCCGCGTGGCGCTGTTGGGTAAGCGCCAGACTTGCATTAAGCAAGTCCTCGGTTCGAATCCCGCGGGGGTCGGAATTTTTCCGCCTTGGTGATTGGAATCGGGCTCGGTGAGACCATTCACAGTTGGGCACCAAATTAACTGTGCTCTACTCAGAACCACAGACCTAAGAGATAGAGTAACAAGGTCAACACATCACCAATACACACACTTCATACAATGGTTGCTGCACAAGCACCAAAGGCGCGATCCAACTCTGTATCCCGAATCCGGGGCAAGTTGATCATTGTACCGCCAGATGCTAGCGCATAAAGCACCAGCCTCGACACCGCAAGGTAAATGAGGTTACAGATAATACATATGAGACCAGTTATTTGTTTCTCATATATTTAGCATTTTTACGAGCGAAAGCACCTAATTTGCAGGAAACTTTTGTGGTTTTTGGAACAATACAGATTGCTACCCGAAACATTTTCTAGTGGAAATACAGGTTTCTATTTTCTGTTTGAAATGGTTGTGTTTGAAATGCGGGTTTCTGTATTATCGGCACCAACAACTTCCGCCGTTGTCGTGAGATGGCGTTAGGGAAGCGTCGTTTTTCGTGAAAAGTTGCTTGCTAAGATGTCTGCCCGCTAAATTGTTTGTTTGGACAATCTTCGAGGTGCATCGTCTCCCATGTAGGAAGCTGAACTGAAAGAAGGGTTCGTAAAGGACGCCCAAAGAACCTAGTTGTTGTGGCAGCCGCTATTTTAACATCCTTTCCGTCGATGGGCCAGAAAAGTTACCAAAACCTCTGTTTGTGTAAAGCACATTTTTCTGTTAGGCGAATATCAGACTTTTCTGGCTCCTTGCTTCGGGCTGAGATCCTCCTTGCTTCGGGCTGAGATCCTCCTTGCTTAGGGCTGAGATCATCCCAAAGTCGATGGCTGTGGATCCTCGCACACCCCTCGGAGAGATTTGAGGCAGAGTCCTGTTTGTGGTGGCTCACAGCTTCCCGTAGGAGCAGCCCCCTGGTGTTTGGAGTGAGCTCGTGAGGCCGAGCCTGGTTTGAAACCTACCTCGATTATTTTGCAATTTGTTATATGAACTCTCAAACGATTTCGTTGTGCGGCATTGTATTATGTTCGTTAACTGCTAGGATGCACTGGAATTTTCAATTGCCTGCGTTATCTTGTTTAGCAATTCATATAGGGTTCTGTTATTAGCGGCTTCACCGCAAGTAATTGTTGTAATCAAGGGTCACACGAAGTGCGAGCTTCGCTGTGCTTATGTTAAAGTAAATTCGCCGAAGCTCATTTTGGATTGAAATTTCGCTGAGCGAGTGGCAAACCTAGTTGCGATAGTTCCATGCTCCTTCGGATTAATTAAAATAGCTGGAACAATATTCAGCAGTGCTTATTTCCATAAGGCAGACAGATCTGATTGCTTACGTGGGTATCCGTAAATTATTAACTTGATACATACAAAAAATGGAACGCAGTACAACGGTGACATTCTCTTAGCCGTCGGGGTGCTATTAATTAATGTGTTTTGGCCAAAGTTAGAGCTGAAAGTAAGCTCATTTAGAAATTAGTTACGAGGCCGTCAGCCTAGCTGCAATTTCGGATGCACCCGATTGAATTTATGAAATAAGTAATAATGTGATATATTTGCCTACTGTGATATATATTTATTTTGTGCTAGTCTTGTCTGTGTACTTATGCCAGTAATTACAAAACAATTTTATGCCTCCCTGTTATCCGATCCATTAAATCTTAGAAATATTATACGATTTATCACCCTGTGGGTTTTGTTTTATTGTTTACGTTGCATTGCTATCTTGAGCGAGTTTAGTGGTTTTTTTGCTTAAACGAACTAGTGGAACATAAGGCTGCAAACCCCTTGGCGCCCTTATCCGTTCGATCTGTAGTTTTTTTTGAAGGTAAGTTGCCCACGACCCTTCTCCTGAGTTAGTGCGAGCATGTTCCGATTTACCATCGGCAATTGTTGATGTAACAAAATGGCGCCCGCTGTGAAGGCAATTTTTTGAGAAACTTTTCTAGTTAGGGATCCCGTAATTACTGGCAAATATTTAGTTAGGATTGTTTGACGTTATTTATTGAGTATATTACTGGTTATTGTTTATACCTTAGCCCTTGTTACTCCTTGCATCCTGTTCGTCTTGGCGAATTTGTTTATTTCAGGATATGTTTATAGGAGTCTTGTGCGAATTTGGGAATTTGGTTTGGAATATTTTTTTTGAGCTGCGAAGCACCGATTGTTGAATATTTGTACGGCTGGAATTGTTGTGTCGTTGTTGCGAGATTTGTTAGAACATTCTCCATCCGTGCATAGGATTTTAGGGTTTGGCATTTAAGCCATTATTTGAGATTTAGGGATTCGTATGGTAGGACTTTCTCCAACCTTACGAACGTTTGGATTTTTGCTTGGTAGCATATTTGGCATTCGAGCCATATTTTTTTGGTACATTAGGTGCATGATAGATTTTGGATTTTGGCATTTAGGTATATTTAGGTATATTGAGGTACATTTAGGTGTAATTGGCGATTTTGGTGAACCTTTGTTGGTGCATGCTATTGTTAGGGTATAAATATTTAATCGATTAGTTGAAGTTAGTGTATTAAGTAGTCGTTTGTATTTATCGATTGTGATCATGGATCCTCATCGTCTAGCTCGCGACGAACTTATTTATGAATTATCGGTTAGGGGTTGTACCAACTTGAAGGGAGAGACTGTTGCTACTATGAGGAAGAAATTAAAGGAATTTTTAGGGAAAGAACAGTTTGGGGAACTTCCACTAGCACCGAATTTTGTGGCCGATGTTGCGAAAGAGATTGAGGTCTGCGATAAGAAGACCACTGAGTTGGCAGACTTTATTAGTACGATTAGGTCTCCGGAACAAAATGAGTTTAGGGTTGTCTCATCCAAACTTCGACATTTATATGGACGTTTGAGTAGGTTGGTCGTTTCAGATAAGGAGGTCGGCCTTGAGAAGTCGATCAACAAGGTAGTAGATCAACTGAATTGCATTGAGGACAATTTAGACAAATTAGGTCAACCTGCGGGAGATCCTTTGGTTCCAGCAGGAGTGGGAAGTTCTGCCGCTGCTGTTAATGTTACTCAGCCGCCTTCAAGCAATTCTAACGCTAGCTGTAAGGTTGTACCAGTCCACAAGTGGGGTATTTCTTTCAGTGGGGATAATACTGGACTTAGCGTAAACGCTTTCATTGAAAGAGTGGAAGAGTTACGGGTCGCCCGAGGAGTCGCTCCAGCAGATTTGAAGAATGCCATCATCGACTTGCTGTGTGGTAGCGCATTGATCTGGTATCGTTCTGTTAGGGGTCAGATCAACTCGTGGGACGACTTTATTCGTTGTTTGAGGGAGGAATACTTGCCGTTCGACTATGAAGTCGAACTGTGGAATGAAATTAGGGCGCGGGTCCAGGGTCCTCAGGAAAAAGTTGGAAATTATTTCGCTTGTATGGTGAACTTGTTTTCTAGGCTATCTCACCCACCATCAGAGCGGGAGAAATTAACGGTGATTCGACGTAACATCGATCCATTTTTCATTAGGGGGGTTGCTTTACAGGATTATCATAGCGTTTCGGAATTATTGCAGTTGTGCAAGAAGTTGGAGGCTACTAAAGATCTGGCAACTAGTTATCGAACACCTACGGTCAATAAGGTTGATTTTTTGGAACCCGACTTAGCTTGTCCATCTAATGGTAAAACTCCCAAGGCTCGTGTTGAATCTATTGATACTGTGGTCCCAGCGAGGAAATGTTGGAATTGTCTGGAGACTGGTCACAATTTTACTAGGTGTTCTAAACCTCGAACGAGACGTTTTTGTTTTTCATGTGGCGCTACAGGTGTAGTGAAGAGTACTTGTCCGAAGTGTTCGGGAAACGAGGCACAAGGTCGTCGGGTAGCCGGACGTCGATCTTAAGAGGGCAGTCGGCAAATTCATCGTGGAGTTCGAGTTCTGTTAATTTTCAGGGCCGGAGGGCCAGAGTTTTTAGTGCTTTCTCTAATCGAAAAGGGGATCCTCGTCCTTACTTACAGGTGGAGGTTTATGGAATATCATTCGTGTGTCTGTTGGATTCCGGGGCTAGTCGAACTGTGATTGGAGGAGCCGGTTGGAAGAAATTACAGGACATAGGACTTACATTAGAGAGCAGTTACTCTTCGGTTACGGTAGCTGATGGTCGATCTTGTACAGCGCTGGGAGAAATTTATGTACCCTTTAGGTTGAAAGATAAGGTCAAGGTTATTAAGGCCGTAGTAATTCAGGATGTCGCCGAGGACATCATCTTAGGCATTGATTTTTGGAAGGGAATGGATCTGGTTCCGCACTTTAGGAAGAATACTTGGGATTTTGGTAATAAGGCGGTCGTCAACGCCATCCGCATGAAAGAGGACCTAACCAGTGGGGAGGCTCAAGCCTTAGATGACTTGGTGGCACATTTTTTCCAGCAGATGAAGCCAGGCTTAGGTTGTGCAAAAGGGGTCAAGCATGTTATCGACACGGGAGATGCCCTTCCTATTAAACAGCGTTACTATCCGGTGTCGCCCTATATTCAGGAAAAGATTGACCAGGAAATTGACACCATGTTAGAGTTGGGAGTCATTGAACCTTCTTCTTCGCCATGGAGCTCACCAGTGGTGATGGTCAAGAAGTCCAGCGGGGAATATCGGTTCTGCGTAGATTTCAGGAAGGTGAACAGCGTGACCAAGCGGGATGCGTACCCTTTGCCGTATATGTCCGTCATTCTTGATAGGCTTTCTAACGCCCAATACTTATCGTCCATTGATTTAAAGTCCGCTTATTGGCAGGTGGAGTTGGAGGAGAGCAGCAAGGAGAAGACAGCGTTTGTCGTTCCTGGTAAGGGGCTCTACCAGTTCCGTAGATTACCGTTCGGGTTACATAATGCCCCCGGGACTTTTCAGCGTTTGGTAGACCAGCTGTTGGGTTCTGACTTAACACCTTACGTGTCAGTTTATTTGGATGATATCATTGTGGCCACCCCTACCTTCACGATGCATTTAGAGATTCTGCAAAAGGTCTTCACCAGATTGTTACAGGCTGGACTCACGGTCAATCCCGAGAAGTGTGAGTTTGTGAAATCGCAACTGAAATATTTAGGTTATGTCATCGATAGGCAAGGCTTGCGAGTAGATCCGTCTAAGGTTGAGTGTATGGTGAATTATCCTACTCCAAAGTCTAGTAAGGATGTCCGGCGTTTTGTAGGGCTCATCTCGTGGTATAGGAGGTTTGTTAGAGATTTTGCTTCTCGTGTGGCACCACTTCATCGATTGACTCGGAAGTCGGCGACTTTTAGCTGGAATCCTGAGGCCGAGGCAGCATTTCAAGACATAAAACAGTGTCTAGTTTCGGCCCCTATCTTGACTTGTCCGGATTTCAAGGAACCTTTCACCTTGCAGACTGATGCCTCACAAGTTGGTTTAGGTTGCGTACTCACCCAGAAGATCGGAGGGGAAGAGCGTGTTATCGCCTATGCTAGCAGGAGTTTGACTCACCAGGAGAAAAAGTTTTCAGCAACCGAGCTCGAGTGTCTCGCTGTGGTATGGGCTATCGAGAAGTTCCGCCCGTATGTGGAAGGAGTCCAATTCCATGTTGTCACCGATCACCATTCTCTATTGTGGTTATGGAAGCTACAGAATCCATCAGGTCGTTTAGCTCGTTGGGCGTTAAGGTTACAGGGTTACGATTTCACGATTAGTTACCGTAAGGGATCTGAGAATGTAGTACCGGATGCGTTGTCTAGAGCTATAGCAGCAATTGAGATTCAAGAAGCCGACCAGGACCAGTGGTATACGAAGCTTAGGGCAAGAATTGTCGAAACCCCCCACAATTTTCCCCAGTGGCGTGTGGAGGGCAATAACATCTTTAAGTTAACGCATGCAGGGTCTCCTAACTTGAATAGGGATTGTGATTGGAAGCTGGTGGTTCCAAAATCTTTACGTGCCAAAGTTTTAGTGGAGAATCATGATGAGCCGACGGCTGGACACTTTGGTTATTTCAAAACTCTTAGGCGTGTTTCAGCTCGTTATTACTGGCCAAAGATGAACGTCGATGTGGCCCGTTACGTTCGTAGATGCCCAGTGTGTACTTCCCAGAAACCCGACCAGAGGAAACCTTATGGTGAAATGCACAAGCGTATTCTTTCTCTTCCTTGGGAGGTTATCTGTACTGATTTGGTAGGTCCGCTTCCGGTGTCAGCTAAGCGTAATCGGTTTATTTTGGTTGTTGTCGATTGTTTCACGAAGTATGCAATGATGTTCCCTCTGAAGACAGCTACGAGTGCGGCGGTGGTTAAACATCTTGAGAATGAGGTTATGTTGGTCTTCGGTGCTCCCGAGAGGATAATTTGTGATAATGGGAAGCAGTACGTCAGTAAGGCATTTCGGGATTTGGCCAAGCGCTATGACAGCAAGATTGTGTATAATGCCAATTACCATCCACAGGCAAACCCATGTGAACGGGTGAATCGAGTCATCAAGACCATGATACGGTCCTATGTTAACAACGACCATCGAACATGGGATGAGAAGTTACCACAGTTGGGTTATGCGTTACGTACAGCGGTACATGAAGTTACAGGTTATTCCCCAGCCTATTTGAATTTTGGTAGAGAACCGTGTCTGTCGGGGAAGATGCATCGACTTCGGGACCAGGGCAACCAACCTCTTGATTTCCACGATCGGACCGATCTTAACGAACATCTTAAGGGTTTGAGGAGCATTTATGCTACTGTTAAGGCGCGTCTCGATAAGGCTTTCCATACCAGCACTCAGCGTTATAATTTGAGGCGTCGACCAGTTAGTTTAGAGTTAGGTCAGACTGTGTGGAAGAGGAATTATACCCTCTCGAATAAGGCCGATTACGTGGCTGCCAAGCTGACTCCCAAGTTTATCAAATGCCGTGTTAGACAAAAGGTATCGCCGAATGTGTATGAGCTGGAGGATTTTGAGACTCGTCGGAGTTTAGGTTCGTGGCATGTACAGGATTTAAAGGTTCATGAAGATGAGGATTTAGAGTGAGCGTGTTATAGGGTGGTTGGTTGGGCACGCAGGGAAGGTCACGATAGGAAGCATTGTCATCTTGCTTTTCCTTTTTTTAGAGTATAGGGTGGTTGGTTGGGCACGCAGGGAAGGTCACCATAGGGATCATTATCATCTTGTTTTCCCCATTTTAGAGTATAGGGAGCTATATCATCTTGTTCTCTCCGTCTCTTTAGCATTAGGGTAGCTGAATGCTTGCGAATGTGAGTTTTGTAGGTGTCGTTTGGTTAGCACCTGGTGTCTTGCAATATTTATTTAGGTTATGTACCGTTTACGTCATTTGAGGGATTTTGGGTTGCTTGACACTAGTCCTTGTTGGATTTTGGGTTAACATTCGCGAGTAGTTGGTTGTTCAGTGTTAGGTTTGTTTCCGTTAAAACGGAGTTATCGTTCACAGATTCTTCTGGTGAACCTTTTTTTTTGCTGTACGATTAAGTTTCCGTTAGTGAGGGATCATTGTTCACAGATTTTCCTGGTGAACGTCTTTTGGTTCGTACGAGCGAGTTTCCGATAGTTCGGGATTATTGTTCACAGATTTTTCTGGTGAATGATTTAGTTTGTGTCGTGACGATCAGTCCTTCATTCTTCGCCTTCTTTCCTTCCGACATTTACCTATCCCTTTTCCTTTTCGTTCAGAGTATATGGTCTTCGGTATGAATGTGGGGATCCCATGAGTTGCTTTCCTATTTTTCTGACTTTCTCTTTGATCTGGTATGTTTGTGACTTGAGCGTGAATGGAGTCTTCGGAATGCATGAGGTAAAGGTTGTAGGGACCTTTGTCCCCTCCGTACGCGGTGTGGGAGGGACCCTCAACCAGTATGATTGGTGAGGAGCATAAATGTGGCTCTGCCTGTCGCTTCACTGATCTCCTTCAGATCCTCTTTTCCCGGGGTTACCTTCTCCTCACGATCGTCAAAAGAAGAACCCTGATCGTTCTCTTAGTTTGTTTTTGTAGTCCTATTTCGGTCTAGCAGTACCATAACTGCCGGGGTATCTTCCACCTCGGGGTTTTTTTTGTTTTGGAAGTATTCAAGGGGGCGGGTACTTGGTGTGGTCTTGGGATGATGTTTGGGGGGTCTCGGGTCTGGGACCGCTCCGCGATGAGTCGTCACGGGTCTGCTCACCGGCGCAGCACTCTTCACCTCGCAGCGACGAGTAGACTCGATCCCTGTCGTGTGGGTCGTTCTGGCTTCGAGGTCCTCTGGGTGTCACCTCTGTCCACACCAGTAGTTGTTGTTCTGAGGTGCGGGTTTTCGTGGTTTTTATGGTTGTAGTTTGGATGTTTGAGGGTCAAACCTCTTTAAGAAAGGGGGGAGTTGAGACCAGTTATTTGTTTCTCATATATTTAGCATTTTTACGAGCGAAAGCACCTAATTTGCAGGAAACTTTTGTGGTTTTTGGAACAATACAGATTGCTACCCGAAACATTTTCTAGTGGAAATACAGGTTTCTATTTTCTGTTTGAAATGGTTGTGTTTGAAATGCGGGTTTCTGTATTATCGGCACCAACAACTTCCGCCGTTGTCGTGAGATGGCGTTAGGGAAGCGTCGTTTTTCGTGAAAAGTTGCTTGCTAAGATGTCTGCCCGCTAAATTGTTTGTTTGGACAATCTTCGAGGTGCATCGTCTCCCATGTAGGAAGCTGAACTGAAAGAAGGGTTCGTAAAGGACGCCCAAAGAACCTAGTTGTTGTGGCAGCCGCTATTTTAACATCCTTTCCGTCGATGGGCCAGAAAAGTTACCAAAACCTCTGTTTGTGTAAAGCACATTTTTCTGTTAGGCGAATATCAGACTTTTCTGGCTCCTTGCTTCGGGCTGAGATCCTCCTTGCTTCGGGCTGAGATCCTCCTTGCTTAGGGCTGAGATCATCCCAAAGTCGATGGCTGTGGATCCTCGCACACCCCTCGGAGAGATTTGAGGCAGAGTCCTGTTTGTGGTGGCTCACAGCTTCCCGTAGGAGCAGCCCCCTGGTGTTTGGAGTGAGCTCGTGAGGCCGAGCCTGGTTTGAAACCTACCTCGATTATTTTGCAATTTGTTATATGAACTCTCAAACGATTTCGTTGTGCGGCATTGTATTATGTTCGTTAACTGCTAGGATGCACTGGAATTTTCAATTGCCTGCGTTATCTTGTTTAGCAATTCATATAGGGTTCTGTTATTAGCGGCTTCACCGCAAGTAATTGTTGTAATCAAGGGTCACACGAAGTGCGAGCTTCGCTGTGCTTATGTTAAAGTAAATTCGCCGAAGCTCATTTTGGATTGAAATTTCGCTGAGCGAGTGGCAAACCTAGTTGCGATAGTTCCATGCTCCTTCGGATTAATTAAAATAGCTGGAACAATATTCAGCAGTGCTTATTTCCATAAGGCAGACAGATCTGATTGCTTACGTGGGTATCCGTAAATTATTAACTTGATACATACAAAAAATGGAACGCAGTACAACGGTGACATTCTCTTAGCCGTCGGGGTGCTATTAATTAATGTGTTTTGGCCAAAGTTAGAGCTGAAAGTAAGCTCATTTAGAAATTAGTTACGAGGCCGTCAGCCTAGCTGCAATTTCGGATGCACCCGATTGAATTTATGAAATAAGTAATAATGTGATATATTTGCCTACTGTCATATATATTTATTTTGTGCTAGTCTTGTCTGTGTACTTATGCCAGTAATTACAAAACAATTTTATGCCTCCCTGTTATCCGATCCATTAAATCTTAGAAATATTATACGATTTATCACCCTGTGGGTTTTGTTTTATTGTTTACGTTGCATTGCTATCTTGAGCGAGTTTAGTGGTTTTTTTGCTTAAACGAACTAGTGGAACATAAGGCTGCAAACCCCTTGGCGCCCTTATCCGTTCGATCTGTAGTTTTTTTTGAAGGTAAGTTGCCCACGACCCTTCTCCTGAGTTAGTGCGAGCATGTTCCGATTTACCATCGGCAATTGTTGATGTAACACATACATACATACATATATAACCAATTTGTTTTTGCATGTTTTTTTATTGTTAAGTAGGTTTAATGAGTGTAGTTTAGATAACGGGAGGTGCTCGAGTACAGTCCTGTTCTTGTGCTTGCATCGCTTAAATTTGTTCAGCGACACACGAATTCTTCGAGCATCGCGAGTTTGCAGAGAACTAGTCACGTTAATAGTCGCCAACGGGTCCAGCCCAAGGGCGCACGTTTCTGAGCGACTTGAAGTGAATTTTGCCTGCAGCGAAATAAATAAGGAGCGGCCGGAGGCCATACAGTAAATAGTTTGCTGCCTATAGGTGTTTGTGAGCCTCAAGCCAGTATTTACACTTTAAGTAAGTGTTAGTTTAATCTTGTGCAGAGTAAGTACACAATCGCTAAGCCACCAAGGAGTTTTGTAACGCTCTTATTGTTACTTGACGTCTGCCATCGGAACGGCGACAGCCAGCAGCGAGAGACTCACACGCAGCATTCGTGGGCAGGTTCCATAAAAGGAATCATTCAAGGGATGACGTAATCTAGAGTAGACCCACTCCGCTACGTTGTAGTTCGCAGGCATCAAACATAAGGTAACCCAATACAGGGAATGGTGCTTTAAGCGATAAGCGGTCGCTTCAAGCCGTGTTGTGAAGATTTAGTGTAAGAAAATGCGCTTAATAGATAAAACATACTTGAATTGCAAGACTTAGTTTGATGCACGAAATCGCGACGGCATACTTTTATTCAGTTTAACATTCGATAATTAAATACAGTTTTTTAGCATTGTTTAACCTTTAACGGGTGTAGCAACGAGCTATTGCGCGTTAATTAGTGGTTCGAATACTAGACCAATATGTTCAGATGTAATAATTTCTATTAAAATTTAATGCTAATATATTCCTTTTTATTTGTTTAGACAAATTTATTTTTCTTGTGAATGTCGTTTGAAATCAGTTTCAGCCCGAGAACACTACAAGTGCAAGACAGTTTTTGGTTTTGGCGGATGTTGGCCTTTTGGGAAAAAGAAAGAGTTTTATTTATCCTGAGCTAGGTACAACATGGGTAATTAATCTATAAAAATACCAAGGCGTATGAAACGTTTAATTTAAATTTAACGTTCCGACGGATGGGCTACCATACGACTTGTTTCAAGGTCTGATCTTGATGTCTTACTTTTTAAACTTTTTAGTCAGTAAATTCTGTTTTATATGTGGCAAAATCCGTGAACAAAATTGCTTTCATCAACAGATTATCGCAACCGAATCCCTAAAAACAGGGAAAAACGAAAAAATATTTCAATCAAACGAAAAACGTTTACCACCGATATTGTCAATCATTTGCAATGCTTGATAATTCAAAGGCTAATTTACGGACTTTGGTGTACAGTATCAGTTGGTGTCTTTGCGTTCTTTCAGAAGATCCTGAAAGAAGTGCTTCAAGTATGTCGTTTAAATAATAACGACCAGAAGTAAAGAACTTGACAAATTATAACCTAACTTACATGAACATGTTAATAAATACTTTTTTGTAGTTTAACATTAAATGGTTGGATGGTCAGTTAATATATACCGTTATTTCAATTTCCAACTGCTGCTATGATAGGAAATAACCAGCAAGCAGACATGCACCAGCCTAAAACAGTCTTAGAGCCAAAAGCGTTCAACGGTCCGGCTAAGCTATTCCAAAGGAAGGAGTAAGTTAACACTAAACTGATTAAAACCAAATACGGGCGTGACCAAGTTATTGTTGAACAGTTCCCAAATCTAAGCTGGAAGATTCTTCGGCATTATAATTGTAGCTTACAATGCAGTGGAAATCTCAAAGCACTTATCAGACGCAGGCTCTTTGATAAGCTAAAACCTATTATAGCAAGCTCAAGACATAAATGCGGCGCAAATAAAGTAACATTTATTTTCAATATGTGCAGGTAATTAACACTATCTGTGAAAATGCAATTTCTCCTACTAAATAATATTTTGAATCTACAATTTTTACACGTAAATAATTGAGGCAAACCCCATATAAAATCCGCGACGTGTATACGCTGCGTTTACAGCATAACGTATATAATTTAACTTTCAAATGTAAGTTTAACAAAGCACCAGGTACACAGGAAATACACACAGATCACTATCGTCAGTTCATATACTTATTGGCGCCCATATATTTTTGAATTGCGTCAAAAATATTAATTCAAAATATACGTTGAATCCAACGTCGATCAAGAAAATCAGTTTCAATTTTGCCTAGGTACTGGTTGAAATGGGACCAACATACATAATAAAATCTCGAAATACATTCATAAAGGAAAGAATCGTTCAGGAATCTTCCAGGAAGCCGTCTATACAAAATTTCGCAAATCTTTCAACACGGTTTTATGTAAATATGACAACACGTAAATCTATAACATCAAAAATAAGACGCCCTGAAACAATAGAACGCTATTATCGCTCAAGCAAGCAGTGCCTAAAAACTACTCACTTCTGACGGAAATCGGCGCAAGATATCGCGCGCAAAATGGACTGGATATATCAAGTAATGCATTAGTGGGCACGGATTAACAAATAGTGTAACTTCTGAGATAGAGAGACACCGCCTAAATGACCAACGTCATATTATCGATTTGACAGATAAATATCTCCTTAAGGTAATAAATCCACTTAACTCCTTCAAAGGGCCCTGTCATCAACAAGATATGTCATAGAACTTGATAAGAGATGTTGCGAGAATCTAAAATTACCACATCTGCCCCTTGAATCCAAATCCAACGTTAACGGTGGTAGATAAAATCACCTATATTCTTTAAATTTGCATAGCCAATAAGTAGCTTTGCTAAGGTAAGGCAGAGCATTAGAGCTGGTGTTAGTAAATAAGATAAAAATAGAGGCTAAAGTCAACATTATAAAATTCTGTCTTGGAAATAGATAAAAGTGAGAAAGCTGGTCAAATAAATAAAATTAGAAGAGATCCTATTAGAAGAAGTAGAACCTCGATGCTTAGAGGTTAAAATAATTGTTTAATTATGAAACTGCGTTACATAGTATCTCATAGATTTTTCATTTAACCTTCATCTTACTATTTGAGTAAGAGATTTCTCGAATTTCAATGCGATGATTAATACGAGATATCACAAATTTTCAAAAATAAATAAAATTACTTACTTGTACGATAATGACCAGAGAATCGTTTTTAACTGGCCCAAATCGCTTTTTGTTGTAAATCCTCTGGTCAAAATTTAATCTGGCAATTTTTCTCTTCAGTTGATCCACACTAAGCTTCACGGGCGAAGTTATGTTTCGCAAAAATGCTTCCTCAGATGCATCCATCCAGAAAATTATTCTATAGAGACTGATGTAAATTATGCTGCAAGTTAGGAGAAAACAGAAGCCGACCCTGTACCTAGCCGATCCAGAAAGTGCTGATAGTCTAAGGCGTTCATAATCAACTTGTATCCTGTGGTATATTTCTTATACTATTACCGGTTGGCCGTTTAAAAAATGTCCCACCTTGCAAATAAACAATATAAATGCAGTAACAACGTGATCCACATTTATTCGTAACGATTCACTGTGCAATGCACCACGAAGCTGAAAATAATACAATTATAGCTGTTGGTAACAACTGTATTGTTGTACCAAGGTCATTTGTCATTAGTTTTTCTATGCTATCAGATATCGAGCAGGAGAATTATTTGAACAATTTGCAATGCGCAACGGTTAAATGAATGCAAACCATGCATGTTCGGCCATCAGAAAGCAGACTCGAAAAAGTCCAAACTTGTGAGCAAACATTTCGCTTTTACAAAGAACTAGGTGCGAATATTTCGTCCAACCGGTAAAAAATGACGGGCGAGCCCGGTGACAGCTCCGATCCTAAGCAAACAGTAATCGAAGCATTATTGTTGGAGCCAGCGTGTTGATTTAACAGTTCACGTCAGTCTCCGGGCAGACGCATTTCTACTTTGTGCACCTCGGAAAGAGAATGGGAGACATGAATGTGTTCTTTCAGGTCGAGTTAGTAAAAATGCAAATGCAGAAATCATAATAAATATCGTCGAGGGAAGCTGCATGAGTTATCGCTTGCGGCCACCGTCGCGTCGCCCCGATTGACATTTGACAGCTTCTCTATCACTCTATGCAAGCCAGCAACAAAAAAGCAACTGATCAGTGTCGTTGCGTTGCGTTACAGTCATCTCGGTAGTAAGGTTACTTGGAGTTACAATTGAAAGCTGTAGGATCTAGGATTCCTTGATAATTTGATATCAATTTGGTGTACAGTCGGTTAATTTTCTATTTTCTATGCGATTCAGAGTAGGTGAGTAGGCCAGGATCATTCTTAAAATGTTTTCAACGGTGTACAAATTTGTCAATAGCTATACTTACGCATATAGGCCATTCAGTAAACACAAAAACATATAAATTTTCTTTAAGTTGGCATATATATAATATATGTCTGCTACAGATTCTGTATTTTGTTTTGCAAAGGTTTCCATACTTGCATAAAGGCGACTTTGAATTGAAAAATGACAATTAATAAATACCATTAATTTAGTGTCAAAGTACATACTATTCTGAAAATTCTTGCCTGAACTTTTATAAAATGTAATAATAGCTATTTATGCAACAAGTGCTAAAAGTCGACTTTTATGCGCGAGACATGAAAATTATGAAACGAAGCCGAAGGCTGAGTTTCATAACATGTCTCGCGCATAAACGACTTTTAGCACGCGTTGCATACAATATTTTATCTACGACCTTAATTTTACCGTTATTAATCCATAAATATCGATTTAAGAAAGGTTCGCATCTGCGACGCTGCGTCATAATGAATAGTAGGCTACGCCGCTGGCGATTGTTTGGCCACGCCCGTGCTGTCAAGGTGAGTTGTACGAAATGTAATTATTGATACTCCACATATGACTGTATTCATTACATAACGCTTTAATTATTTCAAAAGCGCTTTACCTGTAACGCAAGAAGCAACTAGAATAGCTTTACAACTTCAGTTGCAGTTCGAAATTGTAGTTTTGAACCTCGCGTCACTTTTAGCACATGTGCTAAAAGTAAACAGCTGATTTCTTTAAACACGGTAAACTATAAAACGTCACTTTTAGTGAAACAAGCGAGTGTTAAAAAGCCTACTTTTAGTAGTGGTCGTAGATAAAAATACTTATTAATAAATGCTACATCAATAGTATCCAACACAGTATTTTGTTTAACATCCTTAAAATTAGTTATGACAGATGCTAATTAAATGTCACACTTTTAACCTATTTGTTTTAGTAACTTTTTTTAAGTACATTCCTAGACAAAAGATGCATTTTGGAAGTAGGTACACTCATGAAATTTTAGAAATCAAAGGCCACTTCGTGTTTTTATGTTTAGTGAACACACAATAAGTTAGATCACTTCACTTTTGACATTGCAAGAACAATATCAAGTACTATTTAAGCAGTTAAACTCCAATGATTACTAAATAACCAACTTAACGTAGTTCCAAGAATGCTTTACTGCATTATATTACAATAGTATATTATTGACACTATAGTATTAATTAGTAACGTTGACATTTATATATGTCATTTGATTGACAATTGTTAAACAAAGGTGTACACTTTAAAAATATACAAAATCCAAAGGCTACTAGAATATCATAGAGAATGAACACGCTATTTGTCCTTTAGCTAGGTACGGACAGATCAGTCCCCTCTCACTCTAAAGTACTTTTGAATACGACATATAGTTACTATTCTTTTTATCCATTGTTAGTAATAATAACTAAATACTTCACACTGCTAAATTATAAATAAGGTTTATCGTAATACGCATACATTAGCGTAACATAGGTAATTTAACTTTTAAATAGTAATCACGATGACAATTCGGCCAGATTTATTTGTACATCCTAATACCCAGCACTTCTCCATTATGCAAATTCTAAAATTCAACCCATAATAAAAAGTGACCTTTATATAATATAATAAAATACCTTTTAATAATTTTGTCTAGTACGTTTATGGATATGTCAACTGAAAATTAATACCAATGCCATAATAATAATTTACTGTGCAATTAACAAAAAGAAGGAAGCTGTTTGTGTCTGCACCCTGTTATAGTACGAGGACCGTTCAAATATAAATTATAATTTAATATTTATTCAAATACAAACACAAGGGCTCTAAATGTTATATCATGCCATTTTTCTACTCAGTCTCCCTCTCTTTTAATAAACTGGTGCCATCTTTCCGGAAGTTTCTATATTCCATGCGAAAAAATTTCTTTTGGCTAATGTCATACCCATTCCCGAACAATTTCGATGACTTCTTCATTACAACGAGGTATTTTTCTCCTAGAAACTCTTTTAAGGGCCAAACAAATACAAAACTGATGCAGCAAGGTCCGAAATGTAAGGTAAATGGGGCAGCATGATCTATTTCAATTTTTGAATCGTAGTCAGCGTGTGAATAGCGAAATGAGGTCGAACATTATCCAATAAGACACAGACAGAGAACTCTCGTTTTTTTTCAAATAACCCCCTACTGATATTTAATGTAGAACAAATATCCTTCAGTAAGTGCATTTTACTCAATGTTGTCAATGTTTTTGGACGGCGAGAATGTGGTTCATTCTCGGCACCTTTGCAGATATCGTTAAACGCTTTACTCCTGTTGTAAACGCTTATATCTGATAGTGATTGCGCATCAAACTGTCTTTTAACTCTTACACAAATTTCTTATGGTTTGATATCTTCCTTGATAAGAAATTTACTAATAATGCGTTGTTCGACGCTTGAATGCACTCTCACTTCACTCATGCGTACCAATTGAACGAAAATGAATTGTGACGACTTAACGACTGAATGAAGTTAAGACTTGTTCCAGAGCATTAATTAATGTACAGGGTGTCCAAAAAATGGCGGATTAACTCTACGGTGCGTTACTGAGGGATGCCTTATGAACCCTGGAAAAATATGAAAAAAAAAATCCCTGGGCCGTATTTTTCGAAATATTTCGAAATTAATAAAAATTAATCTGGCAACATTGATACTGCAACAATTTCCCAATCAAAAATGTATCCATAGTAAGTTGTTAATATGTTGGTGACACTGTAAGTCTATGTCAAATTCGAGGTTAGTAGGTTAGGTTTTGCGTCAGTTTTGACACAAACTGTCGCAAAACCTAACCTGCTAACATCGAATTTGACATGAACTTACAGTGCCACCAACATATTATTCATACAACAAATATTTCAATGCCAAGCTTGATTTCGTATATTATTATTGTACAAAGCCTGTTTGCCATATTTAGTAATTGACAAACTTAACAGGAAATCAGTTTTTTAAAATACTTAAATATTGAAAACAATTTAGTTCAATCCCAAGAATATTAAAAAAACAGATATTTTAATAAGCCCCAGATATATTTGACACTATAATTATACACTAGTTATTTAAATAAATGGATTTCATTACCCACCTTTGACCAGAAATATTTCGAAAAATACGGCCCAGGGAATTTTTTCCATATTTTTCCATGGTTCATTAGGCATCCTCAAGTAACGCACTGTAGAGTTAATCCGCCATTTTTGGACACCCTGTATACAACTTGATATACCTAGTTTATTTTTGGGTATCTGTAAACTGTTTGTGACGGTTTATGTAATCAAAAAGAAAAAATAAATTATTATTATTATTATGAATCGGCAAACAACCATCGTATAACGAAAATTCTACGGCGCCAGATAGGCGGCGACCGAACAAAGTGATGGCACATCTGTTTTCCAGTTCGTCACGATCGTGCAAAAATTTCGAAAACATTGGCAAACAATCTCCATAAAAATTATACCGGGCAAGCACATTCACGGGCACAGCGTTACAAACCCCATAAGTTATCCCCAGCGCAAGCGACCGCCGGCCGAAAAGCGAAACGCGGCCATAGGTAAAACGGATCAAGGAATTTAGAAAAACACTCATGACAAATAATTCGCCCCAATTAAACCACGCATGTTCGGTGAGAAGAGAAAGAGAAAATTAACCGTTATCCAATGAAATCCAACCTTGTATCATGTTCGTGAGCCGAGCGTGGAGCGGATAACCATAATCCAAAATAGTTCCAGCGTAAGTCCCATACAGCCGAAAATTGCACAGGGAGAGTCCAGCAAGCGACGCAAACGGGGCCCAATTAAACATAGCCGCCTGAACAGAAGGAAATTTAGCCAAAGGCCCCAGTCTGTCGGCCGAATATCAAAATATTAAAATGAATGAAATAGCGAAAAGCATAATCAACACACGGGGCTGTTTGGTAACAAAATACAGGAAAAATTAAGACGCATTTAATGAACTCAGGGGGGTGGCTTGAATCACCGCCAAGTTCGGAGTGCGAGCACAGAAACTACATCCGCTTTGATACACGGAGGCTCCGGGGAGGTTAAATCGCGCAACAAATTTAGCATCAACAATCCTCAAGTCCGGTATCAGATTGATCAGCACTTCATCAGCCATACATTACAACGGAAATTAGGTCGCTAATTAATCGCGCCGCGAAATTAAACGCCAAACTGCTCCACACATCAAAAACAGACATTCACCCCTCCTCCTTGGACCAACAAGCGTCGAGAAGGCACCACACAAAGGACGGGGTCCCTTTAAATAGCTGCACCTTTGCTAGAAGAATTCACTCAGCTTTTGGGCTTCGAGTACCAGGACCATTCCGCTCCCAGGCTACCAGGACCATTCCGCTCCCAGGCTTCCAGGACCACCGCCCCAGCCGAGGACTCCGTGCCCCAGCAGTGCTGAAGACGCAGTTGTCCAAGCCGTACGTGGACGTAGCGGCCATTGCCAACCCCGAACACCACTCCAACGCACCTCCCGACCCTGGGCCACGAACACACCCCTGGTGCCCGCTCGTATACGGACTCGACTCCACGGAAGAGCTCCCTGGGGCAGAGCTGCTGGGACGCTCCGTTTTCCTACCTGCACCGCCGGCCCCGGAACCTCAGCTGAGACCTGGAGGTCCACTTAACCCCAACCAAAGAGGCCGAGCTAGAGGCGTTGTGGAAGGCCGCCTGCAATCCCAGCATCTCCCATAACGGCGGAAGACGGACGCCGCCCCCCTGATCATCGCCGCCCCCGAGAGGTCGACGGTCCCCTGCGTCAGCAGCCCGAGCAACGATGAGGACGCCATCCCGCGCCAGCCACCGCCTTCGAGGTACCATCAAGCGCACCCAAGCCCGGTGGCGCTTAACGGCCACGTGAGATCGCCCCCGGCGGTCGACCCGGCCAAAACGCCGCGCCAACCCGCCAAGGACCACGCTCGCCTAGGCCCCGATTGCGGACGCTAGTCCGCCATAATTTTTTCTGTCTTGGTTATTTCTGTAGTTGTAAATAGGTTTTGTTTTGTTCTTTTGTTTAATCTTAAGAAACCCCTGTATATAGTAATTATTAATAAACGAGTTTCAATAGCAACGTTTGTACATTCAAGGGTAACGCCTCCTGGCTTCAGCCACAACCGCCATTGTTGAAGACTCACACCGATTGAGCTAGCGTAGAGGTCTTGTTAAAATTCTGTGCGTGTCTTTGTCTTTTGGCACGCAATTCAAATTATAATTCATATTTGAACGCTCCTCGTACATTATGCAATGAGCACTTAACCCCACGTATTGAATAATCTGTCTATATCAGACAATAAGTTCGTCTTTTTGATAATTTGCATTAATTAACGTGTAGGGAGTATTCCTGTAAATGTCCTCTTATTATTCTGAACTTAAGTTATTACTAGTCTTTGTTAATGATAATACGGTATTCGCCAAAAAAAAAAACAGTACCGAAAAATTTTCCTGGTGACTTTTTTCCGGGGGTTTTTGTTACTTGGTGCCTTTTTCCGGTGACTTTCTTTCCAGTGACTTATTCCGGGTGACTTTTTTTGCGGTGGCAACACCGATAGTCTATCGCTCTCCAAGTAATACTCCAAAAAGTTTTGGGTATAAGCGTATTCCACAAATCAAGTGCCCTGTGATTTTTTGAATAAGTGTCGGCAAGCCCAAATACTAGTGGTATTTCAAAATATCAGAGCATATGATATAATAAATGTTTAACGAGAAAAATTGAGTTTCGTTGACTTAGCATTTTAAAATAAATGAACTATTAAAAATAAAAATTAATAGTAATTTATTATACAAGACGATAAAGTTAAATTTTATCCACGAGTGAATCGTTTAACATCGAGACGAAGTCGAGACGTTAATGATTCAAGAGTGGATAGAAATAACTTTATCGTCGTGTATAATACAATATTTTTTTCTATAGCGAGAACTTTAACAATTTCAAAAGAAAATAATGACAGTCAATCACATTTCAAAATGTCAGTAGCTAGATTGGGTTGCTACGATAATACGAAGCTGTCATATTTAATTTAAACAAAAGTTAGAAAATTAAATTACTTTATCTATCCTTGATGTTAAAGTGCTACTTTATCTACCGTTGCTGTTAAAGTAAAACTTGACCTTTTGTTTTGAGTTGATAAAAACACACTTTAATATGTGCTATAGAAAAAATGTTTTATTGAAACTGTATATCTGAACTTAATTTTTAAATGCCATATTTTTCTTTTTAGAAATAAAGGTAGTTTATTCCCGACATTTTAGAATAATTCTATTTCCCGCCAAACCGTAAAACAATTGAAAAATATATTCCTAAAACTAATTTTATGATGCACAAACTTTTTGAGAAATCAATAATGAAACAGTTTTCCATTTGTTGCGAATTTTTCGGAAGACGCTGTACACGAAAATTTTACAGATCTACTTGTTTATTCATTATTTATGTGAAATTTCAATATACCTATAACTGCATTTCAAAATCACCCTGTATATGCGTCTTCTTAAGAGTGGCATATTTTTTATAATACAACTTATAGAACTTAAAATATTTGAATTTCAAATGGCAAAGTGTTCATCTTTTACTAATTATAATATCAAGTCTCTTAATGGGTATTTTATCATTTTTGTAAAATAAAATGAATTAATGAAAAACGCAGAGTAACATTCGTAGGACCATGGCCTCTCTGTCGAGCTTCCCAACTTAAGCGTCTATCAGTTCAGACTAGTTAGGTCTGCGTCTGGTCTTGTAGTTCTCTCACTCTTTCTCTTATTCTTATCTATTCGGTCCGGTTTCTTGCCGCCGCTCTCCAATTGCTGACCCCTGTTCGGTCCAGATCCTTTTCCACCATCTCCAGCCAACGTTCTCGCGGTCTTCCTCTCGGTCGTTTTCCTTCCATGCTTCCCTTGAACACCCTTTTAGCAATCCTCTCTTCCTCCATCCTCTGAATATGCCTCAACCATCCTATCCTGTTGCTTTTAATTTCACTCACAATACTCGGTGCACTGAATGTTTCCCTTATCTCGAAATTGTACCTACTACGCCACTCCCCATTTCCTTTTACTGGCCCAAAAATACCTCTCAGCACTTTTCGTTCCCACCTATTCACTATCTCTGCTTGTCTTTTACTCATAGTCCACGCTTCACTTCCGTATACCACGATAGGTCTTAGCACAGTTTTGTATATTATCAGCTTTGTATTCGTAGAAATGCCCTTGGACTTGAAAATCTGTCGTAATACGTAGTAACTTTTATTTGCTATTGTTAATCTTGCTTCTATATCCTCTGATATTTTGTTGGTTTCTGTTATTATCGCTCCCAGATACTTAAAGATTGTCACTTGTTCAAATACAACAAGTTTTTGATAGTCGTTCATAAATGACTATAATTTGTTATATTAAGGAATTTCGATTTAATTTAGTCTTTAAAATTGAAAATCGCCTATTAGCCATTTCCTTTGTTAAGCCGATTAGCCAATATTGGAGGGATTAATTTTGAATGGCAGTTTTATTACCTGCCGGCACCGTTTCGTCGAAATGTGTTTGCAAAATGTGCTTAACGTTGTACTTTTCATGGATAACTTTAGAAAGGCTGAAGATTTTTCTATTTCCCCGAATTTTTGAATTAACTTTAGTAAGTTTAAGTAATTTGTTGTTTAGTAATTAACTTACTAAACAACAAATGGTTTTCTCAAATTTTGAACGGTGTTTTAAAAAGAGAATTACGGATCTGAGGCAAAAAACCTTAAACGAGTTTTTTAGACCTCCGTTTACGTTACAATGTTGGTACCTCCAGAATTCACATGGTCGACTTAAGAAACACCCTGTATAATTATTTCATTTGTCGGAAGTTTAACTAAATCACAAACGCCTTTTTGTATCTATTATCGATAACCTCCTTTACCTACAAAACGTCGATCATAACTAAAGAACGGCGTCATAAGTATTAAATGGGCAGTTGTAAATACAAAAGTAGACATTGTGGACATATTGGTAGGTGTAGAATTAATTGCACCTTATGACCCATGCATAATTTTTTCCCGTAATGAATGAGCGCTGATCGGTATTATGCAAGTATGCCGCGACTATTAAAAAGATTCAGAAAAACAGATCGTATAGGTTTTTCCACAATTTTAGTCTTGAAGTGAGAAACAGTTAATCAAATAAACAAACCTACCTTATTGCAACGTCATCTACAAGAATGCAATTTCAAAACTGTTTACGGCCGCTGGTACATGCAGTCGGCGTTTTGGTCATGACAGGGATTACCTTGCAAGACATTTCGCCGAACGGCCAAACTGCCAACTCCGAACGCGGTCGGCGTTTTGGGCGAGGCTCGTACTAGTGTTCTAGGCCATTTTGCCGAATGGCCAAAGTGCCGAATAGATGTGCAGTCAGCATCTTGGGCTAAATATAAATTTTGATTTGCGTTCGGCTCTGACGCTAACCTCACGAACGATGTGACGACTGTCAGCGCCGTTCGGCGTTTTGGACACGGTCGGCAGATTGGAAGTCGGCGTTTTGGACATAGTCGGCAGAATAACAGTCGGCGTGTTGGACATAGTCGGCAGAATAACAGTCGGCGTTTTGGACATAGTCGGCAGAATGGCAGTCGGCGTTTTGGACATAGTCGGCAGAATGGCAGTCGGCGTTTTGGACATAGTCGACGGAATGGCAGCCGACGTTTTGGTCAAATTATCGGTTCGGCGTTTTGGACACGGTCGGCAGAATGGCAGTCGGCGTTTTGAACATAGTCGGCAAAATGACAGTTGGCGTTTTGGTCGAATTATCGGTTCGGCGTTTTGGACAGGGTCGGCAGAATGGCAGTCGGCGTTTTGGACATAGTCGGCAGAATGGCAGTCGGCGTTTTGGACATAGTTGGCGGAATGGCAGTCGGCGTTTTGGTCGAATTATCGGTTCGGCGTTTTGAACACGGCCGGTAGAATAGCAGTCGGCAGAATGGCAGTCGGCGTTTTGATCGAATTACCGGTTGGGCGTTTTGGATACGGTCGGCAGAATGGCAGTCGGTGTTTTGGACATAATCGGAAGAATGGCAGTCGGCGTTTTGGACATAGTCGGCGGAATGGCAGTCGGCGTTTTGGTCGAATTATCAATTCGGCGTTTTGAACACGGTCGGTAGAATGGCAGTCGGCGTTTTGGACATAGTCGGCAAAATGGCAGTCGGCGTTTTGGACATAGTCGACGGAATGGCAGTCGGCGTTTTGGTTGAATTATCGGTTCGGCGTTTTGGATACGGTCGGCAGAATGGCAGTCGGCGTTTTGGACATAGTCGGCAGAATGGCAGTCGGCGATTTGGACATAGTCGGCGGAATGGCAGTCGGCGTTTTGGTCGAATTATCAGTTAGGCGTTTTAGACAGGTCGGCAGAATGGCAGTCGACGTTTTGGACATAGTCGGCAGAATGGCAGTCGGCGTTCTGGACATAGTCGGCGGAATGGCAGTCGGCGTTTTGGTCGAATTATCAGTTAGGCGTTTTAGACACGGTCGGCAGAATGGCAGTCGACGTTTTGGACATAGTCGGCAGAATGGCAGTCGGCGTTTTGGACATAGTCGGCGGAATGGCAGTCGGCGTTTTGGTCGAATTATCAATTCGGCGTTTTGAACACGGTCGGTAGAATGGCAGTCGGCGTTTTGGACATAGTCGGCAGAATGGCAGTCGGCGTTTTGGTTGAATTATCGGTTCGGCGTTTTGGACAGTCCAGATTTTACCGAATAGGCAAAGTGCCGACTAGATCTGCAGCCGGTGTTTTGGACCATATACAATTTTAGATTTATATTCGGCTCCGACGCCGAGCCCACGAACGACGTGAGGTCAGTTGGCGTCGTTCGGCGATTTGGACATAGTCGGCAGAATGGCAATCGGCGTTCTGGACATAGTCGGCGAAATGGCAGTCGGCGTTTTGGTCGAATTATCGGTTCGGCGCTTTAGACACGGTCGGCAGAATGGCAGTCGGCGTTTTGGACATAGTCGGCAGAATGGCAGTCAGCGTTCTGGACATAGTCGGCGGAATGGCAGTCGGCGTTTTGGTCGAATTATCGGTTCGGCGTTTTGGACACGGTCGGCAGAATGGCAGTCGGCGTTTTGGACATAATCGGAAGAATGGTCGTCGGCGTTTTGGTCGAATTATCAGTTCGGCGTTTTGAACACGGTCGGCAGAATGGCAGTTGGCGTTTTGGACATAGTCGGCAGAATGGCAGTCGGCGTTTTGGACATAGTCGGCGGAATGGCAGTTGGCGTTTTGGTTGAATTATCGGTTCGGCGTTTTGGACAGTCCACATTTTACCGAATAGGCAAAGTGCCGACTAGATCTGCAGTCGGTGTTTTGGACCATATACAATTTTAGATTTATATTCGGCCCGACGCCGAGCCCACGAACGACGTGAGGTCAGTTGGCGTCGTTCGGCGTTTTGGACACGGTCGGCAGAATGGCAGTCGGCGTTTTTCGCCTAGCCGGCGAAATGGCAGTCGGTGTTTTGGACGAATTATCGGGTCGACGTTTTGGGCATTCGGCGTTTTGGGCAGCCCCCAATCTACGATCTAGGTATAGCCCGAGATATTTAGCGGTATCTGATTGTGTTAGTTGTTTTCCATTTAGATGGACTGGCGGGTAATTGTCTCTCCTCATAGTGAAGGTTATGTGCATGGATTTGTTCTCATTGGCCCATACTCTCCACTTTTTAACCACTGTACTTTATTCAGAATATTTTGTAGATTCCTTGAGGCGCTATCTGGTTTAATGTGAGAGGCTAACACAGCAGTATCGTTCGCAAATGCCGCTATTGCGGTTAATCTAGTGGTTGGGCAATCGACTGTGCATATCAGACGCAGCACCGGCCACGTACACTTCCCTAGGGAACTCCAGCAAATATTGGTTTTAATTCTGTCATCTTGGTATTTTACAAGGAAGTATCGACTAGTTAAATATGACCTTAAATTGTTCGAAAAGATGGTGAGGCAGTGTTTTCTTGAGTTTATACAAAAGGCCATAAAGCCTTTTGGCTTCTAGATCAGTATTGATTTTCTTGACTACGCGATATATCTGTTCTATTGTTCCATGGTTATTTCTAAAACCGAACCGGTGATGGGGATTTATCTTTCTTTCTTCTAAGATTGGTTTGATGCGCTTTGGCAGAATTTTTTCGAAGATGAAATAAAAATCGAAACAAATCCTAAAAAGGCACCAGACTTTCACTTGATTACCGGAAAAACATTACGGGAACTAACTAATAAAGGAATAAAGGCTATTATGCAGATATCTAACGCAGCGATAAGATTAAGCTATTACCCAATCTTCTGGAAAATTTCAGAAATAGTAATGATTTCCAAACCCGTGAAAAAGTTAGAACAACCAACTTCTTACAGACCAATAAGGCTTTTGCCAATGATAGCTATTCAGACACGAGTATGAAAATTACGACATGAGCCTTAGGCGAATGTAGTAATGAATATGAGTGTTTTAATAGCCATTAAATGTGAGTTGCATACACTATTTTTTTCTACGGCCAGTTATAATTTATAAAAATTTATTATAAATGCAGACTTTGGTATTGAATAGTGTGCCCTTAAATTTACTGATATTATTTTGTTTGACAACAAATTTTGAATAATATGTGGCATTATATTTATATCTTCAGTCCATTAATTGCTCAAATTGCTTAAAACATGTTTCATACCTTCCTCGATTTTTATGATAATAAATTATTAATCGCTGTTTTCAGAATATCAGGCCCAGGTGCCTAGATCAACAAACATTTCATGTGAAACTTGCAATTCAAAATTATTTGCCACCTCGATTGTCAAAAATCAACAATGCATGTAGGCACGGTTACCAAACATAATGCTGTGCTGCTATGGATCAATTTAGTAGTGGCTTAATGAAAATCTGTATCTCAATCGATGTCATTACAGTATAGGTAGTGCATATCCAATAATTACATTAAAGCAGGGGAGTACTAATAAATATTATACACCAACTGAATTAAACATATGTTTTTCCACGAAAAAACGTTGAGCTCACGAGCACGTAATGCGAGTGAGATCATATCTTCGAGTGAATAAATGTTTAATTCACGTGGCCTATATATGTTTTTATTCAATTTTAACGAAATGTTGAATAAAAATATTCAAATCAAGATATAAACTTTCCCATTCATTGTCGATTTGATCTAAATGTTAGAAATTATAATTATAATTATATTCCACACTACAAAGAGAAGAGTAATTGAATGTAAATATTTGTAGAAATGATAAAAATATGTTGTTCATTTAAACTTTTTTAATTCACTAGTGACTTTTATTTCTCTTGTAAATAATAAACTGTTTATGAATGTTGTTATGGAGTTAATGTCACTTTAATAGTCAAAAATGAATTTAAAAAATGATATCAAGGCACCGTAGTAAGATCCAGTCATTTTGGAGGTAGTAGTTTTATCAACTGTTAGGCCATATTTTATAATATGTACCACTAGTACCAATCAGGTATTAATCATAGAAGCATCTGCCCTTCATATCACAAATTCGTTAAAACACCTCACCACACAAATATTTAACAACTGCTAAATACGTATTTCGACAGCCAAGCTGTCATCATCGGTATCTACGAAAAACTTACACAACGAAAAGACAACGAAGTACTCGTGACCAATTCACAACTGGAAGTGGGCGGTGTGCGCGCATTTTACATCTATTTATACTGTTTGACCCAACGGGCATGGCCGAGGGCCAATGAACTTGGCCGACGGTCACTTTAACTTCAACAAATCATATAAGACGAAATACGGTATTGGTCCGCCATCTTTGTTCAAAAGTTTATTATTTCAGTTCTTAAAAATGGTCAAGCTTTCAAAAGAATTTAGTTGCTTTGTTGAAGTTAACTCTTTTACAATTTTTAGGTCATCCTCTTTTATACTATGACCCGTTTCGTAAATATGTTGGGCTATACTCGATTTTTCGAATCGGTTAAATCTAAAATGAGCTAAATGCTCTTTAAACCTAGTACCAAAATTACGACGTGTTTGCCCAATATATTTAGAATCACAATGGGACATTTAATTTCTTAAATTCCAGATCGCTCCAAAGTGCTCAGTTTGTCTTTTGGATTTCTCAACCAATTTATAATATTGTTGTTTGAACCATACACAACTTTATGGCCCAATTCTTTAAAAACGTTTGCTAGGTTCTTTTTCTAGCCGGGTGAAATGTAATTTTGATATACTTGAGTCCTTCGCTTCTAAGACTGACGAGAGTTGTGGAATTTCAAACGTGCAATTTTGTTTTTTGTTTCCTATTCAAATTATCGATAATTTTAGTAGAGAAGCCATTGTACACAGCGATGCTTTTTATGGTCTGAAGTTCAGTGGTATATCGATCTTTGTTTAAAGGAAAGGTTAATGGTTTATGCACTAAGACATTTAGAGCAGCCATTTTGTGTTAAAAACAATGATTTGAATCCGCTAAAATTAATCTGTTTACATTGGTTTCTTTTCTATAGACATCAAAGTCCAACTTATTTGTATTTCTTATTACTAAGATATCTAGAAATGGCAGTTGTCCTTTGTTTTCTATTTCATATGTGAATTTTATGCTAGGAAATTTGGAATTTAACTGATTCAAAAAATTATCAATGCTACATTTAGATAAATCAAAAACAGCAAAAATGTCGTCCACATACCTAAACCAAATCTTTGGGAAATACTCTGTAGTTATATCCCTAGTGCATTCTGTATATTCGAATTATACAGAATATACGCGGGGAATATTGCAAGACTATTCCTCGAAGAAATGTTATCCTTTGTATACCACACTATTAATTTTTAAAGAGTTTTCAGTTTTCTTTCTGAAATTTAACACGCCTCGGTTTATAGCTCAGCGGTAGGGTTACTTCAATGGCGTCGGTTTCGGAAGAGGAGGGTGGGCGTTACCCTCAGCTAGACACTGGATTTCATTGGAACAAAGTTTATTATATTTACACTACTAACTAACATACAGATAAGCTTATAACTAGGTAACATATATGTACAGAAAAATAAAATGGCGGATTGGCATCCGCAGTTGGAAGCTGGTGTGGTTCTTCGGAGGCGGGGCCGGCGGCTAAAGTGGCTCCGTGTCCAAATCCCACGAAGACGGCAGGCTCTCTGTCCAGCGAAGGCGATTGGCTCTAAGTCCAATGATGGCGGTTGGCTTTAAGTCCAGCGGAGGCGATTGGCTCTAAGTCTAGCGGAGGCGATTGGCTCTAAGTCCAATGAAGGCGATTGGCTCTAAGTCCAACGAATGCGGTTGGCTCTAAGTCCAGTAGATGCGGCAGACAGCTAAGTCCAGTGGATGCGATAGACAGCTAAGTCCAGTAGATGCGGTAAACAGCTATGTCCAACGAAGGTGATACGCTCTGGAGAGGGCTGGGGCTTGGTAGATCCTTGGAAGGCTGGAGCTGCTAGCTGGTGCTGGAAGGCTGGATGCTGTTGGCTGACTCTCCTGGGTTGAGTTGCTGCTGGATTGACCCGCCGAGGCAGAGTTGTCCTGGGAGGCTGGAATGGCTGCTGGTGGTCCTGGAGGCTGTAGTGGCTGCTAGTGGACTCTCCTGGATTGAGTTGATGCTGGTTCGACTCTCCTGGATTGAGTGTTGCTGGATTGACCCGCCGAGGCAGAGTCGTCCTGGGAGGCTGGAATGGCTGGTGGTGGTCCTGGAGGCTGTAGTGGCTGCTGGTGGACTCTCCTGGATTGAGTGAGTTCCTACTGCCAGCGTCTGACTATTTAAAGGGGCCAGTCCTTTGTCAAACGCGATCTCGCAGCTCATTGGTCGAAGTAGAAGGGATGTTTTTGCCCGTTTTTGATGTATTTCGGATTATCGCGTTTAATTGAGCGGCGTGATCAATTATCGACTTGATTTGAGTCGCAATCAATAGTCGTTGAAATGTCGATTCTAACGACACCCAATTTGCTAGGTTTTGGTAAAGATTAATTGAACTTGGAATTTTTAATTCCGTGTTCGGCGTAAAACTTACTTAAGCATTACTCTTATTGCGTATGTTAAGAAGTTATTTTTGCTTCGATTGGTTGCGCGCTAATTTTATATGAATTTTGATACTATTCACGCCTTCCTGGGATGCTTCCTTCCGCTAATTATAATTTAATGTGTAATATTTAGCCGGATGTAAGCGGCTTTTTGTCCTGATTTAACCGTTAGAAAATACGTCTTCGCTGGGCCGCCGTGTACTTCGAAATTTCTGTAGCGTTTACTTGCAACAATCGCCCGCATTACGAGCGGTGATATTTTTGCTGGCTGATGGAAAAATTATTTTTAATCGACCTGTATGTGTGTTAGAGACTTGGGCGTTGTTTTATCAGGTGGCGGTTAATTTTTCCTATCGGCAGGTATCCTTATGTGGGGGTTTTGATTGTGCGCACTCTGATTTAAGAGCGTTTTAGTGATTGAACTTGGATTATTAATTTGATCGCGCGTTCGGAGTTTTGTTCGCAGCGGCGCCGTTTTGTCGGCTTCCGGATTTATTGGGGTTTGGCGAGCCATTGGCCCTTTATTGCAGAGGTTTACACTTGAGAATTGGTGCTCCTTTGAGCGGGCATGCCGCGATTTATTGTTTTATTTTTGTAACGGTTTTCTTTTAAATTCTTGTAGGATCGGGGCGATTTACTGGTGAACAGATGTTTTTGTAATTTGTTCGCTGCCTGCTTGGCGATGAAAAATTACTTCGTTGTCTGTTAACCGGTTCATATTAATTCCCCCCTCGTTGGCGTCCTCGATCCGTGCATAAATTTCCAAGGGGCCAGGAAAAAGGCGGAATTGGTCGGCGTGAATTTTGAGGGCCTGTTGTCCTCTTTGGACCCTATAGATGCTTGGGCCAAGTTGGTCCAGGATTTGGTGGGGTCCACTCCATTTTGGTTGGAATCCTGCATGAATCCCAGCGGTGGCGTTCGAGAGAGGGTGATTTTTCACCATTACCAGCTGATGACGTTGAAAAGTGGGGCCGCTGGTGTCTGGTGTTTCCGGGTGCTGAGCGATGGCTCGGTTTCGGATGCCCGCGTCTCGTTCGGCGCGGTTGTGTCCGCGGTTCGTGGGGCCTTTCTGGCGGCTGCGTAGGTTGTCGGAATCTCCACTCTCCAGGGCGGTCCAACTCCTTTCCGTACATTGCGTAGGCCGGAGAACACCCTAAGGCCGTGTTATGGCGATTCCGCAGGCTGAATAGGGTCGCAGGCAGGTGCTTGTCCCACTCGCGGTGGTTCCTTCCTTGCAGGTGCAGGCGGAGTCCCTTTTTTATTTCCTGGTTTTTTCGCTCTGTTGGGTTCGCCCGGGGGTGATAAATGGCGGTTGTCCATGACTGGATATCCCACTGCTGGCAAGCTCGCATCCATTGTTCGCTAATGAATTGGCGTCCGTTATCGGTCAGCATGGCGCTCGGGTATCCCAGGCGGGGAAAAACCTCATTTCGTAAGGTGCGGATGATGATGGGGGCGGTGGCTTTGGCTAGAGCGAAGGCTTCTGTCCACCGGGTGAAGAGGTCGGTTATTACCAGGATGAACTTCTTCCCAGTGGCTGACGAGGGGTAGGGCCCCATGAGGTCTAGCGCAATCGTGTCCCACGCTCGGTTGGGTTGGTGCGGCCTCAGGGTGGCTTTGGCTTGGTGGCGGCCCTTCTTGCATCTCAAGCAGAGCAGGCATTGGCGGACGTAGTTCCGGACATCTTCTCGTAAATGCGTCCAATGGAAGTGCGTAAGGATGGCCCGCGTCGTTTCGGCGATGCCGGGGTGTCCTGCTAGGTCTCGGTCATGGTATTGGTAGATAACCTTTGGCCGGCTTTCTTCCGGAACAAACAGGCGCGTTGTTTTATCAGGTGGCGGTTAATTTTCCTTATCGGCAGGTATCCTTATGTGGGGGTTTTGATTGGGCGCACTCTGATTTAAGAGCGTTTTAGTGATTGAACTTGGATTATTAATTTGGTCGCGCGTTCGGAGTTTTGTTCGCAGTGGCGCCGTTTTGTCGGCTTCCGGATTTATTGAGGTTTGGCGAGCCGTTGGCCCTTTATTGCAGAGGTTTAAACTTGAGAATTGGTGCTCCTTTGAGCGGGCATGCCGCGATTTATTGTTTTATTTTTGTAACGGTTTTCTTTTAAATTCTTGTAGGATCGGGGCGATTTACTGGTGAACAGATGTTTTTGTAATTTGTTCGCTGCCTGCTTGGCGATGAAAAATTACTTCGTTGTCTGTTAACCGGTTCATATTAAATTTCTTGTGTACATAGCTGGTTTGTCTTTCTTCCCGCAAATACTCGATATTGCACTTGTGCAAATACCCGGGTAGTGCAAAATATTCGCTGTATTCGACTCTGATTGGTTCAAATTTTGAAAATTGATTGATGGGATTGGTTTATATTATCTGAGGGGAATGGTCTGTCTTACTCTTAAATTCAATTTCGAATAAACATAAAGAGGTGGGCAACGAAAGGGGAAAGGCTGTTTTCCATTGCTGTTCCTTCTTGCTGTTCATAGAATTTGCCATCTATTTGAAAGCAATTCTGGGACATGCAATGTGTAGTTAATCTAACTAACTCATCAATTTTGTGTGAGACCAAATTATTATCCGTAAGCAATTCCCGCAGATAAGTCATAGTTTGTGGAACTGGTACGCTTGGAAACAAAGAACTCACGTCAAATGAAACTAGAATCTCGCTTTCACCAAGTAGTACAGTCATTAAAAGGAAATGAAACGGATTTGCTTACAAAAGGTCATGAAGTTTTTAAACTTGGCAGGAATGTCGGCCCATATGCCCTAACGATGGCTCTTAATTTGCGACCTCGAGAGGTCGCCGCTCGCGCCGCCATCTTGAAAAAATGGCGCCCAAAAACAGTTTTTGGAGTATAACTCCGTTCCTGTTAATCCTATGCAAATAAGTTCTGATTATAAATTAAAGAGGATACAATTTTCTACAAAACAACACTAATAACATTTTCTTGTCAAAGTTATAGTTTTTGAGTTAGCGCGATGTGAAGTAGAGCAAAAATTTCGAATTTGAGAAAAAGCTGCTTTTCCACATGAATTTTTTCACTTTATCTATTTTTACCTAATCAAATCACTATATCCATTACATACAATGACACGTGGGACCCCAACACCCTACACTGTTCCAATGAAAGTCCCCCAAGAGGGCGGATCTACTCGACATGGACAATGCGGAAAGTTGGTCATTGGACTTGTGTTAAGGTGGAACAACATTGTTAAAGTGACAGCATATTACGATATTTGTTATATTATGGTAAATGTCGTCATATGCTGTCATTTTTACAACGTTGGGTTACGTTTACACACATGCACAATGCCAGTCGTTTGTATCCGCCGAAGAATATTAATTTCCACATTGGAAAGCATGTAAACCGCTACCGCATGTACGTGTTCAAATCTGCGCGAGATAAAGGGAGACTATACTGAGAACCAACCAAATCTTCTTTGTTCAAAGCATTCACGCCCATTGATCTACCTGAACAACAGAGCCGAAGCTTTCATGTTTTTGACGGTGGATTTTTGTTGCACCGAGTGGTATGTCATCGCAACGATTCGTTCGGAACCATTTGTATACTTTATGTGGAATACGTTAAGCGGCACTAGGGATCCAACGCATGTATAGTTTTTGACGGTTATCCGGATAACTTCGATAGCATGAGCACGAAAAGCGCGGAAAGACATCGACGTTTCAGGTCGCAAACCTGCGCTGATATCGTTTTCGATGAAGCAATGATTTCCACTGTTTCGCAAGAACAGTTTCTGTCTACCGATTAAAACAAAATGCGTTTAATTCCTATGTTAATGACGAAGTTTGAAGAGCATGGTTATACAGTAAAGCAATCCGTGGAGGATGCGGATTTGCTCATCGTCCAAACAGCGCTCGATATGTCCTCTTCATATCCGTTTGTTTATATTGTAGGGGAAGACATAGATCTATTGGTTCTGTTAACCGCAAGGGCACGAATCATGCCAATGTTTTGCTGCGAAAACCAGCCAGAGGAAAGATTGCGGAACAGATATTTTCTGGGCAAAGCCTCAACTACAAGGATACCGTAGCGAAGAATTTTCAGTTTCTCCATGCATTCAGTGGTTGCGATACCACCTGTGCTCTGTTCAACCAGGGGAAAATCAAATTTTTCAACCTCCTTCAAAAAAACGACAAGTTGGCTGATACTATTAAAATCTTTCAACATCCAGAAGCAGACGTTAATGCTCTCGCTAAAGCTGCAGTGCATCGTATGAAAACGACTCATTGGATTGCCTCCAATACGAATGTTTTGTGAAGGCTGTTTTCAAAAACAAATTTAACCTTGCCTCCCTGCCTCCCACAGAAGATTCTGCACGTCAGCATTGCCTACGGACATATCATCAAGTTCAGATGTGGAATGGCATTACGAAAAACCCGGAGGAATACGGTTGGCAGAAAACAAGAACAGGGCTTGATGCTGTTCGTGCAACACAACAGCCAGCCCCCAAAATACTTCTCTAGTCAATTTCTTGCAGATGTAAAAAGGGCTGTGGGACGCCATGTGGGTGTCGGAAGATCGGGTTAAAATGTTCGGCACTCTGTTTCTATTGCAATGGTGTAGCTTGCGAAAACATTCCTGACATTGTGAAAGATTCTGACGAAGAGGACGATAATGAGACTGCAGATATTCTTGACTCCTTACAAATGTAGGAGGAGAATGAAAGAGAAGAAGAAGAAGCTGGTGACTCTGAAAAATCATTTGCGCCAAAACTATCGCAATGTGCAAAGCTGCGGAAAATAAAATAGGTAATCAATTCCATTGTGGATTAGGCCTACAGGGAAAACCACGTAAAAAACGCGCCGATGCAATTTACCTCATGGGTGGTGTAGAAACGAGTTGCAATATGTATTGGTTTCAATAATGTTTCTGTACAACAAACTATAGATAAGTTAATTTGTGGTTAATGTGAAACAACTGTTGAAAATACAGAGTTTTTGCGAATTCAAAATGTTCGTTCTATTTCTAAGCCCTTTAACTCGAAAACTATCGATCTGACAAAAAAATATTATTAGTATTGTGTAGTAGCAAATTTTATTCTCTTTAATTTATCATAAGAACTTATTTGCATAGGATTAACAGGAACGGAGTTATACGCCAAAAACTGTTTTTTGGTGCCATTTTTCCAAGATGGCGAAGCGAGCGGCGACCTCCCGAGGTCGCAAATTAAGAGTCATAGTTAGGGCATATAGGTCGACATTCCTGCCAAGTTTCAAAACTTCATGACCTTTTGTAACCTAAAATATTATAATGACTGGACTAAAGTTCAAAATCTTTAATTTTATTTATAGACTCCAACGAGTTTTCGACCGAAAAATTGTTTTGCAGTTTTGGCAAGTTTCTAAATTCGTTTGTTAACCATTTAGATAGGAGGTAATACCAGAAACAATAGGTCTCACCGTTTTGCCTGGCATATGTACCTTAGGTAAAAAATACATTTTTGGCATTTCTGGATTAGAAGGAGTCAGCTTATATCTAAGGACTGGAGTAATAAGTATGGGACAGGACTTCATCACATCCTGTATTTTAACAATCATGCTCCTTAGGGGAGCTTTGTAGGGTCAATTGTTAAGCAATGTACCTACTCTATCAAAATAATTCTGTTTATACAAAATAACAATCTTATTATCTTTGTCAGCTTTTAGATAAAAACATCCCTTGTTGCGTAATGCCTTAATAAGTTCATGGTCTTTTTTAATCGATTCAGTGGTTTCACCTTTTCTATCTTTCAGGTTTTCCGAAATGTTAATTTTGCAAGTTCTTTTAATGAATTCTTTAGACTGTTCGTCTAAAGTGGCAATGGAACTTTCGATACCGCCAACGATATCTTCTAAAGGTGATTTAGTATGACCTAAATTGAATTTTAAACTCATATTTAAAAATGCCAATTCGTCCTTATTAAAGGATTTTGAAGAGTCGTTTTTAACAATTAAATCCTTATCAACTACTTGGGAAATTTTCAAAGATGTGGCATTTTTTCCTAATCAACGCCTAACTTTACAAGTTTTTTCTTGTGATTAATAATTTTCTGTTGAAATTTATGACCATTAATTTCGAATACACGTCTTTGAAAATTGTTCCATTCTTGAAATTGGCATTCAGATAAATTGCGTGTGAGGGCCAAATGCAATTTATACAACTCCAATTCAAGCCTGCTTCTTTTGCTATACAGATATTTAATTTCCATGTCCAACCATTTTCTTTTAGCAAATTTTATAACGGAATTACTCTTTCTATAATTGGCACTAACTTTAATGTTAATGAAATTTGCAAAAACACCATGGATTTTGCAGTCTTTTATGGAAATGGGATTATTATTATCGCGTTGTTCCATGTTTCTGGTATAGCCTGTTGTTCTAAGTATTGGTTAAACAGACGTTTCAGCTTCGGTATTATTATGTCTTGTGCTCCATTGATCATTTCTACCAGAATTTCGTCTTCTTCTGGTGCCTTGTGGTTTTTTAAAGATTTTAAGGTGTGTAGAATTTCTTCCTCACTTATTTCCGGAAGGTCTTCTGATCCCACTTTCATTATTTTCTTTTCTGTTTCCGGTGTGGGTCGTGTTGTTTCTGAGGTATATAGGTTTTCGTAGTATTGTTGTGTTGTTAGTATGATTTCTTTCCTCTTTCTTATTTCTGTGCCACTTTCATCCCTTAGTGCTACAATTTGGTGTCTTTCTTCTTTTCTTTTCAAACATTTCAGGTTTTTGTTCTTCTCTATAACTTTAATTGTCATTTTTGTGTCGTGTTCTTCTAAGTCTTTCCTTATCATTGCCCGTGCTTCTTTTCTTGTTTGTCTGTATTGGTCTGTAGCATATTGACCTGTTTGATATAATTGCCTCCTTTCTTCTATCTTTTTCTTTGTTTCGTCTGATATTTTGCTTTCTCTATTGGTTTTTTTCTTGGTTATCTCCTTTGTTGCTTTTATCATCGCATTTTTTATGTTCTCTGTCATCCGATTCAGATATTGGGAGTCTTCCATGTCGTTTATGTGGTTTTGTACTTTTTCTTTGTAGCTTTCCTTGTTCCGGATTTGGTCTGTACTTATTATTACATTCTTCTTTGTTTTCATGTATTTATTTCTGCTTTTTATCGCGTTGATAGTTATCTTTGCTCGGATCATTCTATGATCGCTTCCTCTATTGAATGTATTCAGAACCATTACATCTTGGATGAACTTTTTAGAGGATGATAAAATGAAGTCGATTTGATCTTTAGTTTTTCCGTTTGGGCTGATCCATGTCCATTGTCTTTGGGGCTTTTTGATGTAGAATGTGTTCATTTCATATAATTTTTGTTCTTCTAAGAAGTTTGCCAGGATATCTCCTCTTGTATTTCTTTCACCTATGCTGTACTTTCCAATGTATTACTCATTCACATCTTGTCGATGTCCTAGTATCGCGTTAAAGTTGCCCTTTATTATGTCTTGTGTGCTTTTGTTCTCTTGTCTTGCCCTTTTTATATCTTCATATACTATCTCTACCTCATCGTCGTCATGGGTAGATGTCGGAGCGTATACCTGTATTAATGAGAGTAATTTTGGATATAATTCAGGTGTTTATCCTTGAAGAAAAATGGCATATTGTGGACCCAACGTATGGTGAGCACCTTTAAAATACATTTTTATTTATTTTTGCTTTACATTAGAAATATAAAGTAATAATTTGCACATAGTTCAGGCTTTACACTTGACGAAAATGGGACCCAACAGTTATAAGGTAAATGTAAAAAGAGTCAAAAAGGGGCAAGAGTAAGTGTGTTCCGTTTAATATAGCCGCGATTCGAGAGATCTTGGATAGTTCAGTGAATGAGACGGGTAGAAACAAAATCGCATTCGCAGGCGCTGTATTTATTAAAAATTGATATAATTCGCAATAGCAAGTGTTTTATTGTTTCAGTATTATTATTTTCCTTTGCTTTTTAAAATTGTGAGTGTCACAACGTCCAACTGCAAGAAAAGTTCTTAGTAAAGCCTTTGACAGATTTTTTTATTAGAATTGTTTTATAATCTTATTTTCTGTTCCTATTTTATGTGTTGTATTCTATTACGTTAGCATTTAGTTGCTTATTTTTAAAGCTTTTGAATTAAAAATGTTGGATTTATTTTTTAATACCTACCAGTGTGTTATATTCGGAAATAAATGTAGATGCCATACAGTAACTTTAGTATTTTTTCTCACCTCTATCGTCAGTGTACTGAGGGGTGCAATAATGTTGGCTTGCCTACAATAAAAGTTTGTCTAGTTACGGCCCTGATCGGCAGTAAAATAATTCATTGTTTTACGACTTTTTGTAGGTGGTGGGACGATAGGTAAACGTCGACCGACGTCAACATAACCTATAAGAGTTGGTTAAAACGTTGTAATTTCGCGATTTCTTGATTTAAAGCATAATGTACCCCTCAGCACTGAAATTCCTTTTTATCCCTCACGTGGTTTATTTGCCTCAGCAACTCAATCCACAATCGTGATAAAAAGCTAAACTTCATTGCCTTGGTATACTATAGTAGGTACATTGTGTATCTAGGACAAAAAGCGTAACATTCCCATACGACTGTGAATACACAGAAGTCCGTGAAAGTTGCTTTTTGTCCAAGATACACATACTATTTTTCTGTCGATCGATACGAGTAACTAAAACTAATAGGAAATAGTACTCGAATATTCCCTGTCTAGGCCGGGAATATTATTCCTGTACAGTTTTTTTTTGTAAATTACCTAGTAACGGCTGATGTAATGGAATGTTTGACTTTGCTCAGCAAAATTTTCTCAATAATGTGTCAGTTCTAGCACGATTGGCGGAAAACTACTATTGTCTGACTGTGTAAGATTGTTTGTAGTATAATTTTGTTTAACCCTGTATTCCTAATGTTTTGTAAAAGTTTCTAGCAAGTTTCTTCTATAGCTGCAACTAAATCAAGCTTAATTCATTTTGGCGCCACTGTGTAGTTGATTCGTTTGCCGAGCACTAATTTGTCAGTGGCGTTAGGTCTTTAGAAGACCGATTAACTAGAATTTTATTTTAAAAAGTGTCACTGTTCTTTAGTGCATTTAGTTCAGATGTGTGTTTTTCTTGTATGAGGTATTAGATTTTTTTAATGTGTACGTTTTTGCTCTGTGTGGGTTTTGATGTAATTATTATTGATACAATTGAACATACAATTGAAATCGTCTTTCTGTACATCTCTTTGCATCTCCTGCTCCAGTCTGTTTACGTCAGCAACTAATATAACCAGTTTGAATAATCTAAAATTACGGAACATGCTGGAACAGCACCCACAACATACAATGACATAACACAAGATCTTACGTAAGAATCGATGTCAACTAAACGTAAAATTAAAGAAACTGCGTACATTTTACGTAACAGGGATTCATGTGTTTGGTTTTTCTGTAGACTTAGACAAAAGCTGGCTGTCAATTCTTAAAGATAAGATCAAGTAGGTCCACTAGTCAGTGTCGAGCAATTTTGGAGGTTGGTCGCTTTTCAGCTGTAGTAAAAAGGTAAGTTTTCTTTATTCATTTTTAGTTGTTAATTCGCCAATAACGAAGACAGACTGTTCCTCGAAACGTTAGATCGTTAATGATTTTAATTTGGAGGGTGGCGAAATACCCAATAAACAACATGAGCTAAACATTGACGATTCAAAAAACTGAATTGCTTGAGTTGTAGTCAATATTTTTGTCTCACGCTAAAGTAGTAATGTCAACTCGAGATTTATACTTTTTTGAAACTTAACTTGCCCTCTTTGTGGAAGCCACAACTTACACACCTGCTTTTGCAGCCCTCCCTGAACCGCCCCGTACACTGGTCACGTATTATAAAACTGCTCGCAGACAAATTCCAAGCGAAAACACGACTACAGCACCGCAGCTATGGGAAGAAAACAGAAAACAATTTATCGAGGGGTGCCGGAGGGCGGCAATTGGCAATTTGTCAGCAATTAAAACAAGACATCATTAAATCAGCAGCGGTCGGAGTTGGGCTTTGTTAGGTCACGTAGGGCCCCGTAGCGCGCCCCCAATCAACGCGGCGCCCTCGCTGCGCCCTAACGCCACTTCCTATCGCAGCGATATGACGATATGACATGCCCCGATCTGACTGATTGCTATCGCGATCTCTGCGTTTCAGAATCCTGCTTTTGTGTTCCACGAAAATTATTGTAAGCCTTTAACTTTACTAGCCCCCTCTGTACCTGTTAAAAAACTAAGTCGTGCTAAACCATCGCCTCCTCTATTTGTATTTGACAGCTTATGCTCTGTAAGGCCTGTGGCATCAATAACAAAATATAACTGACGTAGTGTGGTGGCCTCAGGCCAACAAAAGAAAGGTCTGGAACTGGAAGGTAATCAATTGCTTCGCAAGAATATTTCAGGTTGTTAGGTTTTTGCATGAAGGTTGGCCTTGGGATTTTATCGTTAGTTGCACATCAACAGAACACTAATTTGTATTTTCTTATAATAAGCTCCAACAATTTTACTGTCATTTGACAGAACAGAATATTGTGCTAGATTGATTGCTTATTTTGATAGAAATATTGTAATATTTAGGCTCTCTTGTTCTCACTTTCAATACTACCGAATACGCACATAATCAATTACATATTTAAATAAAAATGAATACATAATTTCCATAATAACTTGAAGAAAGCAAATATTTAAAATAGTTTCCAAAAGCCGTTAATATGCTCAATAAAATTGGAGTTACTAGTAAGAGAATTGGATATAGAACGTAGTCCTTACAGACAGAATCAAGAGAAGATAGTGCATGAAGTATATGAGTAATGGGCATTGAGAAATGAATATTGTGGCCACTGAATGTGCTAATAGCAATAGAATAAATTAATGATAATATTACAACACTTTAATAATACACTTCAATATAAGCCGGATAGCGAGTTGTGAATATCCAAAACAGTTCCATAACCAATACCGTTTAATAGGCCAGCTAAATCGCTCCGGAGAGAGTGGCTTGACACTAAAATGATCAAAACTAAATACGGGCGCCACCAACTTGATTAATTATCAACTCACTAATCTAAGTTGAAAGATATGGTAATCGCAACTTACATTAAGAAGAGATATCTCAAAACAACATTATCAAATGCAGGCTCTTTGATAAACTATAAAATGTTATAGAAAGGAAGATCACAAATATGACTCAATTAAAGTCATATTTATTTCCAATCGATACAGACAAATAATATAAAAGGGTAGTTCCTTCTGCCGAAATAAAATATTGTATATATAGTATTTAAAAACAAGGTACGTACGTAATTAAGACAAACGCAATATTACACCCGCGACGTGTACACATGGCGTATATATACGTAGAACATACACATAAACTAATAATACATTAATAGGTCACAAAGTCCGGCATGAACAATAAAACTTCAGTATCGTAAGTTCTCAAATTGATTTATATCAATACACTTTGAATTGCGGCAAAATATTTATTTAAATGAAAGCAAGGTTGTGGCTTATCAGCAGTATCCCGCGTTTTACAAAAGCAGTCCAAAGAGCCAACGTCGGAACTAGAAACTTTAATCTAGCAACCATAATCTGCGATCCAAATTTAGAAAGCCAATCCATAAATCCAAATATAAATTCATATACAACAATGCAAAAATCCGGGAATCTTCACTAGGACAACACTGACACTCTAAAAGCCCTATAACAATAAGACGCACTTAGACTACAGGCGCGGTGTTAATTCAGAAAAACTCATTCCAGGTATAAAGCAGCTTAGTGACCTATATTCAAAGGAGGTGCTAAGTTATCGAAAGGATCTAAAATGGAATACATAAAGGACAAATTGTCAGCAGACGTTTTGCTGCAAATCTTAAGATTAAAACTGCAATAAATCCACCAAATGGCGTTCTCCCCAGATTTCTTTTAACTAACAAACGAATGAAAATTAGGAAAATTAACGAAGATATTGCAACCACTCAATTATAAATCCCTCAAAATTACAATGGACCTGTTCCCCTTTTTGCGAGCTCGACCAGAAAATTGTTTAATTGAAATAAAACAGAAAACTGATAAGCTGACTTACCACCACAGCGGGACAAAATATTACTAGGAAATTTTATGGTAAAAGAAAGTCACTAAGTGACCGCGTTAGGATTCACGACAGTAATACGATAAATTCGCAAAATAGTGTAGACGATACGCCAAAAACCAACCGAATACGTCTGATCAATCAACACTATACGGGATATCACGAGCAGATTCGACTAAATACGCAACATTGTATTAGCTGAAATGAACTGTCAAGTAGTGTCAAAAATCACTAACGGCATTTAAGCGAAAACGTCAAAATAGACAGGTACACATTGAGCTACCACAGCTAAATAATCTGAAGCTTCCAAAGATGCTTAACAAAACTGTAAAACATCACACAATTCGAGAAAAATAACATCATTCAGAGAACATCGAGGGAAGAGATTGCGAAAATCCAAATCAAACGCATACTTGGAACGTATCTCAACGTTGACCGCGGAGAGATAAAATCATCTATATCCTTTTAAATTCGCATAGCCATTAAGTAGCTTTTAGGGGAAACTAAGGTGAGTTGGACCGCTAGGGTTAACATCAATATATAAACACAAAAATGGCAAAGGAAACGTAACAAGATGAGTGTTTTAACCATCTTGTTAAGATATGAATTCTGTTTTTATACATTATTATGATATATAAAGATCAGTTATTAAAATAAAAATTAAAAGAAATAAATTTGGTAGATTAATACAATCAAATTTAGAAAATTTTGAATAAGCTTGTTGGTTAAGTTGAATTGAGTAATAGAAATTAAATTTGAGACAAATTAGATTTTATTTTGAAAGCTATAGCAATTGAGTATTCAGTAATGGTGGTGGAAGTTAATATGAAAGATAAGATAATGTTATGATGGGATAAATATGCTTACTATGAGAATAAAGAAGTGTAGTAGGTATAGATCAGATTATTTAATTTTAAAAGTGTGCAGTAATAATTATAACTATAATAGAGAGTAATTTTGTTTAAATGGTAGTAGAAATAACAAACTGAAATTATGTAAACACATTTTTGAAAAATCCATTTAGAATTAATAAAAACTAGAAATTGTGCCTTTATTTGTGTGAATAATTTGGTCTTATACAAATATAAAAGGTATTAACAAACTTACGAAGTGAAAATATAATTTGGAGTTGATACAAGCATACAATCATTGAAGAGATTATGGAATACGGTTTAATTATTTACAAGTAAGAATAAGATAATAATATTTGAGTGGATTTGGATGTTGGATTTGGAGATTCTACGGAGGACTGATCAATCATTTTGCTGGAGTTGCTGACGTGATTGATTGATTTGGATTGTTTAGTGTGGCTTGGTTACTACAAGGTAGGAGCTGAGGACAATGGAAAATTAGTTTGGGTACCATCTGTTAGTGAGAATTTACCAGGAAGCTGTTAGATTGACTATCGAGTGCAGAAGTGTAAGGAGCTGGACTGTATCTGCAGGAGCCCAGGGTTTTGACGTGTTGGAGTTGGTTGCGTGGTTGGAGGAGCATCGAGGTTGTGCTGTCAATGAGCTTAGCTGTGAACGTCAGAAGCAGTATGTGTTTAATGTGAATAGCAGTGAAATAACAGGAAATCAGGTTGGTCTTAATTAGTTCTATAAAAGAATATTGAATAAGAAAAACAATTAAATGAGTGAAATAAAAATAACACAGTACTTACTTTGGTGATTTGAGTCATCGATTTGTGAATAGAAAGAATATTTGTCAATTTTGATTTGATTATTGTTTGATAGTTGTTTAAAGTCAAACTGAAATTTAGTAGCAGTCAATAATTAAAAATCCATATAAAATTAGAACATCAAAAAACAGATAACTAGATTAACGACCCACACCCTATTAAGAATCTCAAATGCATTACAGTTATTAAACAAAATGATATAAAATGTCAAATTAAATAAAAGGTGTCTCAACGTTATAATATTTTACATAATATTAAAGCAATTAACTGAATGGCTTGTAAAATACAATAAGCCAAGCAACATAGAAATAAACTAGAACTCGTGGCCAGCCTACGTCTGGCCCGGCCAGCGTAAAGAAACGGTTAACAATAAAAATGCTTGCTCAAGGCGGCAGCCAGCATACGTCCGGCCCTGCCAGAGTTAACAATACAAATGCGATCTCGCCATTCGTGCGCGCGCGCCACTTGCTAGCATGCAGGCCGTTCATGCAACGTGTGCGCGCGCCTGCTTACGTCAGGACGGCCGGCGACCGGCGGCATCGGCTCTTATAATATAAGATGTAAAACTTCTGAATACAACAAAAAACCTACGTTTTGTATAATAAACTGATAAAGAACCCTGTTTTTTGTATGATTAACTTGAAAAGAGGCTTCCACGAATGGGGCCTTCAGTTAATCCGCTGCGAATTCCGGTTCAATGGGATTGCCGGGAACTGCCACTTAATAACCCTTGACTTGGGTTCAGTTATTTGTTGGAGTGAAACAAGACTTAACAAACACGAGTATATTGAGTAACAACGATTACAAAGGTCACTGATGGACCGATGGTTTTTTACAATAGCTTCAACTGTTGTGACACGCTTGGATTGGCCACGCGAAAATAGCGAATTGCGAGTAACCGTCACACAAAACAACCTGGAAACGTCTTTACCAGGAAGCTAGACCGACCGCAAACCAGCACAAAGCATAGCTGAACTTGCTTACTCGAAATTCTGAATCTAACTGACGCTGAATTGACAATGAGCTGAACTCGCAAATTCAACAAGGAGGGGAAGGCTCAAACACTATTGGCTGAGGCGATCCTGCGTAGCCAATCGGAGCGTCGCACGTTGTTTAGGAATAAATGCTTATTTTAAGAAATGTTAATGCTAAGCTCTCTCAATGAGGCATTGTATTGAACGAAATCCATAAACACATGAGTCCCAAATACGCTAAGTCGGCTTAAGTCCTAATAGAAAGTGTATCCATCTGCTTAAAATCCATTAAGGGAAGCTTACAAATTCCTTTCCAATATTAACAGAGGCAAACAAATACGGCAAGATGCAAATTTGACTTTACCACGACCTTTGAATGAGATAGAACAGTTATGACTTGAATTACATGAATAATTATAAGCAAAAAGGTTTTGATGCACGCATCTGTGTGAATCAAACACACCCTTTAATTTTTAAATACATGTTTCTACAATTAGTTAACGTTTTATCGTAGAAACAACTATTATCAGTAGGTACATGTGGAGAAATATTTAAAATGTCAAGTATTTTAAGATCTTCCAGTAATTAATTAAATGCTTTCAATTGCACAATTACTGAAACTGGATACATACATAAAATTGCTAACGTCCTATTATCTGTTTTGCTTAAATATAACTTTGCATTTGAAGGTGTTTTTTCATGTTCCCTAACCTAAAGGCATTTGAACACCTTAACCTCAAATGTAAACCTCGTGTAAACACACCAAAATAATTTTACACGGCTAAATTCTGGACATTTTCATGGTCTTGCAGAAGAAGACTATTTCTTTCTATAAAATATTTGTACTACAAGAAATATAGAATTTAAAAATGGGAAAAATCTAAGAACTTTTAAAATTACAATGTTAACAGAGGTATTTCATTATTTTGAAAGATTACCTACCATAAAGTTTAGCCAAGGAGCTTGAAATGGTCGTGCAGTGCTACCAAATTACATCATTCAATTGTTTTTTATTGCTCGTGCGACAGTCCTCATAACAATTCGGGCTATCAAATAGAAATGGAGGAGTGGTGTTGAAACGTTGAACTTGATTAAATCATTATTCCTCGCCTTTAAAAAAAATAAAATAAGGAGTGTTTCTGTAGCGTGGCCTGCTGAGATGCGCGTCGATCGAATTGATTCTTGGAAGCCCAGGGGCTTAGTGTCAAAGGCAGCAACCAAACTGCCCGCGACAACTGTGAAATCTCCCATTTATATCGCATATCCTTCCTTTGTGCCCCTGCATTCAAATATGATGGATTTTATTATGTTTGTGCTCGCACTATCGAACTAAATGGAGACGCATATTGCTGGAATAATATTATTCCGACACGCATTTGTTTACTGTCCCCCGATAGACCGCTTGCGTTTCGCGTGAATTTTACAGTTTGTATAGTAAGTTACTTTCTTTGGAGTCGTTATTTTTTTATATTTTCGAAATTTTGGGTATTTCGTTACAATAAAGTGTTTTAGTATATAGTCGACCTTGAGAAAAATTTATTGTCGATCTTTAAAAATGAAATTAGATAACTGTGTATCTGTGTATCACAACTTTAAAAAAATCGTTAAAAAAAGTTTTGCTTGTTAACTTTAATGTACAGTCGCGGATTCAGTGTATATCTTACCTTACCTTACTTATCACGGTACCTAGTGAAATTAGTCAAAGTCAAAATAATTACTCGTATATGAGAGCATGCCTCATTTAAGAGTAGAACAAAAAATGCAAATAATTACACTCTTTGAAGAAGGGTGGTCGGAACGAAGAATAGCCGATAGATTTGCTGCGGGTAGAGTTCCTAAATATTATAAGAGGTGAGACAAGTCGGGAATAGATGCTGATTGGATGGAATTTACTTAAAAATTAGTTACCTAAATAATTAGTCTTCTACAGTTTTTGAAATACGGGTTGTTGCATTCGCTTGAAAAGTAGATTCGAACGGGGCTTTATATCTATTGACACAAATTCCCAAAAACGAGAAGCAAAGAGCTGAATAGTTCAAAAATATAAACTGAACACTCACAGGTAGAACCAGACTCGGTGGGAAAAAGTGCGTCTGGGTGGCAAACGGAAACTTAAATCCAGTGCTGTACCTACTTCGTTTACGTTGTCTCAACACTTTCTCAAAAGTAGAAAAGGGCGAGAAACCCCCTCCACTTTTTATTTGATTCGCGGATTCGCGGTTTAATTCGCGGTTTTATTCGCGGTTTGATCTAATTAATTTCGCGGTTTGATCTAATTAATTTCGCGGTTTGATCTAATTAATTTCGCGGTTTGATCTAATTAATCACATATGAAGTTTGATATGTAATTTACATATGTGCTACTGATTAAATTACGCGAGGCCATTTTTAATTTGCTT
>CALNHX010008362.1:0-61638 GCA_940337035.1 Agriotes lineatus | reverse complement strand
GTGTGTAACAGAACGAAATGGCCCAACGTAATAGGCCTAAAAATGGTGGTAAATTGAATAGGGTAGACCGCGCAATAGCGCGCGCAGTCCCGTTTATTTGTCAAATAAATTTTCAAAATAATTACATGAACAATATATGGAGATGTTTGATAAAATTTTGTATTAAGCTCGTGTGGAATTACACATTCCACACTCGTCTAATAAATAACTATTACTATATAAATTGGATTTAAATGCGATGCTGCAAATTTTATACTTTTTCTTTTTGTCTGTTCATGAAGTTCAATTCTGAGAAATTTGTAAAAACATGGCTTGTTGTATTATCACTTGAGTACTTATAAACACTGCCATGTTTCCTAATACAGATAGAATTTTAAAAAGTGCAATAAATGACACCGAGCAAGACCATAACATTATTGTAGTTCATAATGCTATATTTAGTTAGAACCGATAAACAGCATTCACTACAAGCGACATAAGAAATCGAATTTCACTTTCTATGCCTATCTGATTCATTCCTACCTTACACAAGTGTCCATATCTATAATTCCCCGTATTATGAAGAAGCAACATATTTTGTTTAATTTTATGCAGTATTTAGTGATGCTTTTGAAAAAATGTTTAAACTTGATATTATCTTAGTTCATTATCAAACACACCGCATGGGTAGATGGGTACCCACTTACTTTCGTTAATTATGGCGTTATAAAATTTAATGAACATTTCAATTTATAATCGGTTTCTGCAATAAATTTATTATATACGTATAATCAAATACTCGTGAAAATGTGTTTATCAAACTAAAAAATATTAAAATATTCTCATCAACAAACACTGGGGACTAAAAATGTAAAATGCAAAGAATTATCGTTCCCCTTCTTCCCTAGGCTGCACTTCGCCATTTTTATTTTAGCAATAATAAAACGTTAAGTAATTCAGGAGGGCAGGAAAGAATTTGAAAGTGAAATAAAAGTGTCCGCCGAGAAAAAGTGTTGTACGTGACGTAATAATTTCAACGGAAAGACGAGGGAGTAATTTAATTTATTTCTTGAGATCCTGGATTAAAGTATCAGCCTGGAAGAAATTGTACCGTTCGAAATTGCACTTTATAGGTAACAATTAGATAAATGTTTAAACTCTTAAAGATTTAAGTAGATTCCAGTCATCGCTTCGTTTTTAAATTGAATATTGCCGCAAGTTGTGTTTTGCGTTATGCACATAGAACCTGAAAAATATTACATATGTTGTATTATTTGCATACATTTTGTGCGTTAAGTCTTAAAATTGCTGGACCGAATGAGAGCTGATGTAATATTTTCAATAATTGACACTCGTTGAGAGGTCAGCTACACATGTTTTACATACACTTGCAACTGTTCCTAAGAGTAAATAAAGACGGGAAGGGGTTATTGCGGATGGGCAATAACCCGTTAATTTTATTAGCTTCTAATGTAACTACTTGAAGTATAGATATACTCGTAATTCCCGGAAAAAGCTCTTGCAGAGCGAGTAAAAGGTCAATTTCAGAAGAACGTGAGAAAACTCTAGATTACAGAAATCATTAATTAAGTTTAGTTACCCTCTTAGTCTTTCTAAAGCATTTCACCCTCTTAAAGCTGTCTTAAAAGCGAAAGAATGTTCAATTAGACGCTTTTTAATTTGTCTTTCACTCGTGTCATTCAAGTCTCCTTTTAATTAAAACTTTGTTTCTGGATAACTAATTATAACGAGACTTGCGAACCGTTCGATGACTTTGTACTGGGAACTAATAAGCATTGGGGTTTCTTCTTATTTTTTTTTTCAGTTTCAGTATTGGTGTCTCTTAGCGACTGCTGCAGTTATCAGTTGAAAATTGAAATTTTAAAGCTATTCATCTTCACTCTTAATATGGTAGTACCTTTTCCACACAAATGTGATTCTATCAATCATCTCATTGCCCTTGGAAAACTTATTTTGATTAAGCTTCCAATTATGGTCATGTTTGTGTTATGGAAAAATATGGTTACTTCAATATCGGAATTTGAGTCCAAACTTGTAAATAGGGTGGTTGTTTCAATATATCGAAAATAACTTTGTTAGTAACAGTTGCAGAAACAGTGCCCTTGTGAGCAGATGCATGGTCCATCAACACTTTTTATAGCTTGATGTTTCATAGAATTGTTAAGATTTAATCTTAAACTTTTGTTAATAATCATACTTGAATGAATTTAATGCAGGCTGACAATACTGAAAATTGTAGTAGAGCTATTTCCGCTTCCCATTTATTTTTGGACATTTTTCTTTCGAGACTGAAAAAAGTTTTTTTTAGGGATCATTTTGGTAAGATTTAAGGTTTTATCCCAAAAAAACGCCGGTAGCCGGATGCACATTTGGTAATATGGCTCGTTGCACCTGTCTGATTGATTTAGGATTTTCATGCTATTTTGGAAGTACAACCACTTGTATACCGTCTGAAATCTAAGGTATTCAACTGTTATCTTTACCTTCACGTGGGCTGATGTTTATTCGAATTTATTTTTGACCGTTTCTTCTCTCGCTTCCAAGTAACCCCGACGTTATATTGGAGAAGCTCTTACTAATTTTCGAATGCGACAAAATCTGTACAACAGATTCAGAGACCATAATGAACTGGCAGCAAATGTAGAGGGACATTTAAATAAAAAATAAAAAATGATTTTTACGAAGGTTTCCAGTTGTTATTAAAATATTGTAATACGTGCAATCCTAAAGAATGAGACTATGTTGAAAAGATATAGACTCACTTGCGCCCGGCCCACTTGCGCCCACCACCATTTTCGACCCATTTGCGCTCCAGAAGAATGTCAACGGTAATTAAGGTCTCATTTGCCTCCAGACTTGCAACTCATTAGCCATCAAGACACCCGAACTTAGCCGACTGACTAGTGCAGCGGTCTTCTACCTGCAAATTAGTTATTACAAAAACACAAAATTTAACAATTTTTCCCTTAGCTGCCCTAACTTCTATGCGTTTCTGTTGGTACTTTAATGTTTGTGTTTATTTGAGATTTAGTTTAAAATTTTAGTAAGAGTTTTTACACTGGTATAAAATTTATTGATTAATAATTCAGATGATTAGATTAGCGTATTTTATCAGCGTGTCAGTGACACCTAGTTTTTGAACATACTGTTATGGGAATTAAACAATATACTAAGTAAGTTTTTATACTAGTATTTTATATAGCTCTCTATTCACTTTTAGAAAATAAATGAAGGAGTTACTTAGTATAGGATAGGGCGTATAGGTTAACAAAGGTTGTACCATTTATAACTTTTTTTAATAGTTATTGTCAACTAACGTCTATTTTAGCTGACCTTCGCCTATGTTTCATTTAGTATAAAAAGAATGTATGGTCTATTTGGTAGAATAAAGACAATATTATTATTAAATACTTGATTATTGTTTACTGAATCTGGCAAAAATTACTAAAAGCTTTTAAGTCGCTATTATTCGTAACAGACAATACAGCGTCCCAAGAATGTGTGGTTCACTTTTTAATAAAAAAATCTAACCAAAATTTTATTTATGCTTTTTTTATTTTGACGCTACTGTTATTGGCCTTACAGTTTTTTAATTACTTCCAAAATCTGATCAGGTCTAAGTTAGGATACAACGATTGTTTGTTGAAATCGGCAATTACAGTAGTTTTGTGTCAATCTGCGGAACAAAATCCGAGCCAAACGAAAACATTCTACACATGCACTTATACAGTGTGTCCCAGGATTGATGTTACAAGAAGTGAGATAGACTAAAAAATTTTGAATTTTATTTTAAGGTTCTGGGATTCGGTCCTGCTTAGATTGAAAAGAATTTTAAGAAAATGTTCAGTTTTTGAAAAAACAGATAGGCCTTGAGATGGAAGCGAAAACTATTTTATTTTCTGGTAAACTAGGTACCCTTTTTGTTCATGATACGGTAAAGTGTTATTAATAAAAGTTGTTGAGAATGATAAATTATGGCCCCATACAAAATTTCAGAAAGATGTCGACGTAGAAAAAACCGTTATTTTTTAGATTAAACAATATAAATTGTATTTATTAAAAATGACGGTTTGATCTAAGCAGGTAGATCTTCCTGGAATTTTGTATAGGGCCACAATTTCTCATTCTCAATAACTTCTTTTAATCAAATTTTGCCGTATCATAAACAAAAAGGGTAGTTTACCTGAAAATAAAATACAATTTATATTGTTTAATCTAAAAAATAACGGCTTTTTTCTATGTCGACAGATGTTTCTGAAATTTTGTTGAAGGCCATAATTTATCATTCCGAACAACTTTTATTAATAGAATTTTCCCGTATCATGAACAAAAAGGGTAGTTTACCAAAACATAAAGTAGTTTTGGCTTCCCTGTCAAGGACTACTTGTTTTTCAAAAACTGAAAATATTTTTAAAATTCTTTTCAAACCAAGCAGGACCGAATCCCAAAACTTTAAAATAAAATTCAAAAATTTTTAGTCCACCACACCTCTTGTAACATCAATCCTGGGACATACTGTATATTTTTTTAAAGTGGGTTCTTTTGTATTCGGGGAACGTGAAGAAACGTCAAAAATTCGCGGTTAGATTTTTACATGATCACAATACCTTCCTTGTACTATATACCTTATACACACATCGTAATATATTGGGTAGGATATAGCAGGAAAGTAAAAAGATTAATATTCTTCCTTAAATTTAAATGTCAACCTCTCTTCGCACTTTATCCAGGCTTAGGACTGGCAGCTCATACTTCTATTATGCTGGCGTGTTGTGAAACAGCAACGCTGAATCTTGGCATAAGTATATTTTGTTTTTTATTAGTGTTTTTTGTATTTTTAAAATTTTTTTGTGTTTCTAATTTGTTTTATGTTTTACGTTTTAGATTAAGTACTACCTTGTTTATATAGAAACGTTTACAGAACTTTCATACTGAATTTAATCTAGATTTTGTATGTACGATAAAGTGAGTAAACATTTTCCTAAATCGCCTGTATTTTCAAGTTCTGCCAATTTAACGGTAAATATGCCAATGCAGCACACATGCGTACACAAATTATTGATGTAAAAAGTATTTTGAAAAACCTAAAATAATTTTTTTTCCATATTATGCCGATTTTTTGGCGGACACTATATAAGTGTATGTGTAGAATGTTTTCGTGTGGCTCGGATTTTGTTCCGCAGATTGACACTGTAGCCTGCCGGGCTAATTTAATACAATTTAAATGCTACAATCACCAGATTGAAACTGGCTTCCCAGGAATAGCTCAAAAATGCCAAGATCCAAATAATAAACTCAGATAGTAACGTGGGATAGAAACACAGAATAACTTCTTACCATAATATAATAATATTTAACTAGATACATTAAATTAAATTGTATTAAGACACGAAATAATAGAATGTAATGACATTTATAGAAATAAAATAATTCTTCTAACGGGGCGTTTCGTTCGTCGGCAATCGAGCAGTGGCACACTATTACGGGACAGCCTGTATGTACGTCAGTACTGTTGCGATTATCTAGCCACCTGGTTTGTGTTGTTAAGGTGACGATCGCAAACAAAGTTTATTTAGTTCATTATATTGGTTCATAAAGCAAACACGAGTTTTATTTCGACCTCTATATATGAACATATTCACGTAAGATATAATGCCCCAAAGGCCCCATTCTTACAATTGGTGATCCCGAACGTGTGATGAACATCATACCTAGACCTGAAGCGAGTCCTCTCCCACAGCTTCACAACCCCCTCCGCCTCCTCCAGCATATTGCGCTTGTGTCGTGCAGTACCCTGGAGCTCCTCTAAAAAAAGCTAAGTGTTATCACAAACTAGAAAATTGACATTGACACCTTGCCATAATTTCTCACAGTCGCACACCAAGAGCCCATCTCCACCCGCCGCGCCGACGTGTACCTGCCATCAACTGTACAAGGCCAACCTACTAGCTGAGCTGGAACTCTTTGGAGCATACTTGGTTCATCTGCCAGACCCAAACCAAACTCGCCCGCAGCGCACACCAAGAGCCCATCTCACCCGCCGCGCCGGCCGAATCCATCTGTCAAAGCGAAATTGAGCCAGTTCGCTGCACACACCTATCGTCCGTCTTCGAGCACCAGTGCAGCCACACTATAAGCTAAGTCGTCCTTTTATTTTACAAAAAATGGAGAGTAAGCTGACTTTCCCACCGTTTATGCCTCACGATGTCACTTTATATTTTGTCCTTGTTGACCGTTATTTCACGCAGTTGGGCATAAACGATGAGGCCCAAAGATACAGTTTGCTCTTGCTTAACTTGCCTTCTGATGTGATTCCAAAAGTGAGAGACTTGATAATAACACAACCACAGCGCCAACCGTTTACTAAAGTCAAGGAGCGTATTCAAAATTCTTATGTTGAACCAGTCAATTCTAAACTGTCCTTACTGTTTGACAACACTGCATACAATGGCAATCCTACAGATCTGTGGTCAGAAATATTAAAACTCACTATGGATCTCAATTATCCGCTTCAAATGGCACGTGACATATTTGTACACCGCCTACCCAATGAACTCAAATTGTTTGCTTATTCCAACGAACGAATGGACATTGGAGAACTCGTTCGAAAACTGACTCAATTTTCTTCTTTGCCCAATGTTCAGTTCCCTGGCACGAGCTTTCCGTCGCCGCGTTGTAGTAATGACAACTCACGTTCGACATATGACACTTATCAAAACCGCGAACCTCACATTGCAAAACAGCCTGCTTTTACTAATGCACCGAACCGTCCTCCTAAAAGCATATGTAGCTACCACCGCAAGTTTGGTTCAAAAGCATTCAGATGCACTACACCTTGTTCTTTTAATTCAAAAAACCCAAACTATGTTTAACGAGCTACCCTCCAGCTGCGTTAAACAACAATCCTTCAGGAGTGGCCAATTTCATTGTTTTATTTGATACTTTAAATAATATTAATTTCGTTGTTGACTCTGGAGCAAACGTTTCAGTTATACCAAGGCAACTCGTTACTAGTAAATTATTAGAATGTGTCAAGACTGTCCCTAAAAGGAAAGTATTAATGGCAGATTCGTTCCCTTTACTTATAGAAGGAACAGTGACACTTAAACTGTCGTTTAACATATTTCCACGACCAATTGAGTGGACCTTTTATGTACTAGATGTCGATTTGCCCCTTTTAGGATTGGATTTTCTTCAATTCTTTGAACTAGTTATTAATTTCAAAGATCGAATAGTTGCACCCCTGCCTGCACGGATGCCTCATCACTCAAAAGAGCACGGCAATCAACCCGTTCAGCAACATCAGATTCGCAACACACTCGATCCAATTTCTTATAACAGTCCGACAAAATTCGATGTACATCCGCACCACGTAGAATTCTACCAGGTAGAGCCTATTCATCAAAGAGGGCCTCATTCATCCAAATTCGCAGTACAGACACGTGACATAAAACCAACAGCGGGCTATGTTCATCGAAGATGGCAACATCCATGGCCAACGACGGTTCATATACCTGATGCGTTGCACATTGCAAACGAATCGACACAGCGTGTTTTACCTCAGTCCACGTGCATATCGACACCCGAGCTTATGCACCCGCAACGGTGCGGGCCGACTCGAATTGAACAACAACAATTCCGTCATCCATCGATTCCCTCGATGCAATCTGCATCTCAGCAGCCGCCTTGTCCACTTATTCAGCGCGCACCGTTACCGGTCGTACAGCAGCAGCAACTGTACCCAACCGATACACATGCACCGACCCCTTCGATGCAATCTGCATATCCCCAACCTCCTTGTCCAGTTATTCAGTGCTCACAGCTACCGGTCGTCCAGCAGCAGCAGCTTTACCCAACCGCCGCACATACACCGTCTTCAACATGCATGAACGGTCTTGCTTCGGTACAGTTCGCGCTGCTGCAACCGTGGGCTCACAAGCGGGCACAGTTATTGACACCCGTCCGTGCGCAGTTTCCGAACATGCTGCCACCAGTTACAGTCATGCATCCTGCACGTTCGCCCCCTACGTCGTGTAACACAGCCCCTTCATTACAGTGGGCATCGCACGATCATCGGCGAGTTTCGGACATGCTTGCTCCACCATCAACATACATGAGTGGACCAATTTCAAACAACCTCATTCATCTGCAACCTTCTTCAGGTATACCTTTTGTAGGTATACAGGTAGGTACCTATCGCTGCACAACAGCAAGTGTGCATACAACGAGGGGCACCGGTAACGCACACGCTTATATCGTACCCAACCACTCATCCACCGATTGCTGCGATTCCAACTGCACAAACGCAGCCTCAATTGTATACATCGGTCGCTTGTCTGCAAAAGGGGAAGCATGCGCAGCTGCCTCATCTGCACGCTTCTAGATCCAAACCATTTGATGTTTACCACCCAATACCAACTCAAATCGCCTATCATCCAGTGTCACCAAGTCACCATGTTGTTCCTATGAGCGGTTCGTGCAGTAACCATTCACAGATATGCAATCATCAACAATCCTCACCACACAACAATCAGCAAAGTATACAACCAGCATCTTCATCAAAAAAAAAATATCCCTGGTTCTATTGAACAAGAATATAAATGTCTATTGCGACAGTTTCCGGAATTACTTGACGATTTTAATATCAATGCACCTATTCTCCTTATCATAGAATTTCGGCTTAGACCGCGTAGTATTTGTATATGAACACCCAGCATTTTCTGGCTTAATGTGCCTTGCACCTTGTGAAGTCGAGCAAAAACCCGCGCGATGGCCATGCTCTCTGGTGGCTCGTGTTGTTTGAGTATCTTGAGAACGATGATACTTAGGCAGATTTGGCCGTTTTGCTGTTTGTGCATCCATATTCACTAACGTTTCGCAAGACCTTGCAGCTTGCATCATCAGAGTGAAAGTCGCACTAAGAACCGAAGGTCGGTGTGGAGCTATTTATAGTCCTCTGTGCCAGGCGCGCGGAGTGGCGTAACGCTGGTTGGTCATCCGAGTGCAACGTAATCCGTGGGGCGTGGCCGTATGACGCACAGTGGTTGTAATGCTTTAGATCGTGTATCACAGGGGTCCACAGTTTTACTAAGTTTAAAGCCATCTTCCCTGTTGATATTATTTGGATGTTTTTCTAAGAATAATTCAGAATAATTCGAGTAACCGCGAAAGCCTCAAACAGTACATCAATGCACCTGTCAAACATAAGGTCATACATAGAATTATCACGACAGGACCTCCTCGTTTTACTAATTGCAGGCGTTTGAATCCTGAGCAATTGTCATTTTTGGAAAAGCATCTGCAAGAGGCATTATACAAAGAGCAACAAGCCCTTGGGCAGCAGCCATTCATTTGGTAAAGAAGGCGGACGGTAGCTACAGAGTGTGCGGTGCTTATCGACCTTTAAACAGCGTCACAATCCCAGACGTGTTCCCTATACCATTTATTCAAGATTTTACCTACAGAATTCATGGTTCAACGATCTTTTCAAAACTAGACTCAAAAAAAGCGTACTTTCAGATACCAATTGCTCCTGAGGATACAGATAAAACAGCCATAATAACACCGTTGGGTAGCTATAAATACCTACGAATGAACTTTGGATTACGGAACGCTCAAAGCAGCTGGTCGGCTCTCATGTCGGAAGTTTTTGAAGGAATGAGTTTTGTTTTTTGTTATTTAGACGACATCCTAGTTTTTAGCGCTAACAGATCAGAACATATTCAACATATCAAAAAAGTATTCGCCAAATTAGTAAACTATGGTTTGTTACTTAACATAAATAAATGTGTTTTTGGTGCCCCTAACTTAAATTTCTTGGGATACACTGTGTGTAAAGAGGGAATCAAACCTCAGGAGTCAAAGGTGGATGCAATCAATTCATTTCCGCCCCCGACTACTCAACGTCAACTCCGAAATTTCATAGGAATGATCACTTATTACCATAAATTCATTCCCAATTGCTCAAGTCTAATCGCACCGTTAATTTCTCTAGTGATCGCTAGGAAAGCAACCGATAAACCGGTTCATTTAAACACTTCTCAGTTAGAAACGTTTAACTCAATCAAGTTAGCTCTGGCAAAGGCCACTTTATTAGTTCATCCTATACCAAACGCTGAAATCAGTTTATGGACTGATTCATCTTCCAATGCTATCGCAGGTGTTTTGCAACAATGGCAGGATAAGATGTGGAAACCACTCGCTTTTTGTTCGCAAAAATTAACCTCCGCAGAACAAAAATATAGCGTATTCTCACGAGAACTGCTAGCTATATATTTCGCAGTTAAAAAATTTCGATATTATACTGATGGTAAACAATATACTATCTTTACTGATCACAAACCTCTCACTTTCGCAATTACTAAATCAACAGGTGACCACTCACCTCGAGAATTAAGAATGTTACAATACATTTCCCAATTCTGTTCAAACATACAACACGTCAAAGGTACAGATAACGTACCAGCAGACGCTCTAACCAGGGTTTCTTTCGTTGGTCTACAAAATACGATCGATTTCGATGATTTAGCAACAGCTCAACAAGACGATCCTGATTTAGAAGCCTTATTGTCAAACCCAAATTTATCTTTTGCCAAAACAAATTCGTTAAAAGGAACTCCTATTTGGGTTGAAACATCTACGGGCACACAAAGACCGTTCGTTCCACGATCTTTCCGCCGTCAAATATTCGACTCAATCCACTCGTTATCTCATCCCGGAGTTCGCGCATCTAGGAAATTAATAACTAAACGTTATATCTGGCCATCCATGCACAAGAATGTGAAAACGTGGGTGGATACATGTCCTTCCTGTCAAGCAGTTAAAGTAACCAAAACTTCGAAACCTCCACTCTATGCATTTGGTGAACCGGATTTCCGCTTCCAACACGTACACATCGATTTAATTCACCTTCCCCAATCGCAACAATACAAATACATTTTAACTATGATTGACCGTTTTACTCGCTGGCCTGAAGCGATTCCGTTAAAATACGCAACTGCGGATGAAATTATTTTAGCAATAACACAAGTTTGGATTGCCCGTTTTGGCATACCAAAATTTCTAACTAATGATAATGCTACCGTTTTCCTTTCGAAATCATGGTTAGATTTCATGTCCGTTTTAGGAATTAGAAACATCCGTTCAAGCACATACCATCCAATCAGCCAGGGAATCGTTAAACGATTCAATCGTACCTTAAAAAATGCAATCACCGCAACAGGCATTAATGCCTGGCCAGACAACATTCCGTGGATTTTACTTTCTTTACGCTCCAGCATCAAAGAAAACCTGCAAGCATCCCCAGCAGAAATGTTATACGGTACAATTCTTCGATTACCAAATGATTTCTTCGATGAGAATCACTTCACTCAACCATCAGATACAATAATGTCATCATTTGTAATCAATCTAAAACAATCAATTGGAAAGCATAAATATTTCTTCACAAAAAACTACCCCTCTACCAGTACTCACATTAATAAAGATCTGGAAACATGCACACACGTGTATCTCAGAAACAGCACGCATACTAGGGGCATCAAACCCAATTATCTAGGCCCTTTCAAAATTGCACACCGTTCTGAAAAATACATGTCGCTGGAAGGTATCAGCGGAACAGTCAGCTATGACAGACTGAAACCTGCCTACTTTCTAGATTAACATATGCTTGCATGCTTTCGTATATTTTATTTTTGTTTTATTTTATTTTTATTGTTACGTTAATATTATTTTTATACACGCTTCCTTTTTTTTTCATTTCTTCCAGCTTACATCTGCGAAGTAGATGGAGTTCGACGCCCAACAGGATATCTCCAGGGACGTGTCTAGTGTGTGTTATTATTTATTGTTATCATTTATTGTTATTAGTTTTTATGGATAGTTGAAAAGATCCAGGAGGTTTTGTAGCTAAATATAATCCTGTTACTCTCATACGGGATTATATTAGTTTTCCTACCTGGCCTCCCACCCTCTTCTTTGGGGGGGGGGGAGTAATGTTGCGATTATCTAGCCACCTGGTTTGTGTTGTTAAGGTGACGATCGCAAACAAAGTTTATTTAGTTCATTATATTGGTTCATAAAGCAAACACGAGTTTTATTTCAACCTCTATATATGAACATATTCACGTAAGATATAACGCCCCAAAGGCCCCATTCTTACAGTACTCTCGTCACGTTGGCAACGCGCCGGCTCTGAACAGGTAATTTGACAGATTAGTGGGTCGCCAGTGATGGCGGACAACAACAATACATTTGGTCTTGAAATCGTTAAATAAACAAAACTGTGGTCAATATTAAATTAAATTGTGTGCATACCTAGGGCGTCTGAAGCTTTGACAGTGAAATTCCCAGCGTTCGAGTGGCGGGCGCCGTATTTAATTTGTTTTACTTGCCAGCTGTTCTGCCGCACCAGGTGAGTGGATTTTGATTAATCAAACGCCGTTTCTTGTTGGCGGAGGTGGCCGCTGAGTTACCCTAGCTTCACGAGTGCGTGCCTATGGGCGGCGGCCTCGGGCTCATTCCGCAGAAACCCCCGGTGCACGCTCCTCCGCCTCGGAGATGCTAAGCCACTCCGGTCGCAATTAACAGGCCTAATTGCGTCGGTGACGCCGTCCTGGTCCTAGGAAATTTGTTTCACGGACGGCGTTGTCACCGGCGCACACGGCTTGGCCTCCCGAGTGCCCAAGCTTTGGAAGGCGTCGTCTGTGAGTTTGGAAAAACTCTGCTTATGTCCAGGTGTCTGACGTCGTTGCCTTCGGGCCTGGGACGGCTCTCTAGGTCGCTAGGTGCTCGGGAAATGACGCTGGAAAGTATAACAACAATCCGAACGCTCAGGGGTTCAAAAGAATACCGTTGGAAAGTATAGTAACAATCCGAACGTGCAGGAGTTCAAGAGAATAACGTTGGAAAGTATAGTAACAATCCGAACGTGCAGGAATTCGAGGAAATAACGTTGGAAAGTATAGCAACAATCCGAACGTTCAGGGGTTTAGGTAGCTGGTCGGGATACCCTCGAAGAGTCCTGGGGACATTCCTGAGAGCACAGGCAAGGCGGGAGGAGTGGGAAGATCTAGGAAATTCTAGGAAATTCTGTCTGTTGCGGACTCGATTTCTGCTTTTATACCTGGTGCGGGCGGTTCGTATCAGGTTGCTAGAGCGGGGATTCGTGGTCTAGGTGCGCAGTGGTGTTAGAGCGATCGTTTGCGGTGACGTCACGTCGCACTCTCGGCGCGGTGCTCCGGTACTTAACGTGGTGCAAGACCAGGGTGAACGAGCAAATTAATTTTTAATTTATAGAATCGCGTTCGCGCTGGGCGAAACGTTACAACACAAAACTACTGTAATTACCGATTTCAACAAATTTTTACCAAAAATCGTTTGGATCCTAACTTAGACCTGATCAGATTTTGGAGGTAATTAAAAAACTGTAAGGCCAATAACAATAGCGTCAAAATCTAAAAAAAGCATAGATTAAATTTTGGTTAGATTTTTTTATTAAAATGTGAACCTCACATTCTTGGGACGCTGTATTGTCTGTTACGAATAATAGTGACTTAAAAGCTTTTAGTCATTTTTGCCAGATTCAATAAAGAATAATCATATATTTAATAATAATATTATCTTTATTCTACCAAATAAACCATACATTCTTTTTATACTAAATGAAACACAGGCGAAGGTCAGGTAAAATAGAAAGACCTTAGTTGATAATAACTATTAAAAAAAGTTATAAATGGTACAACCTTTGTTAACCTATCCGCCCTATCCTCTACCAAGTAACTCCTTTCCTTTATTTTCTAAAAGTGGATGGAGAACTATATAAAATACGAGTATAAAAAGTTACTTAGTAACTATATTGTTTAATTCCCATAACATTATGTTCAAAAACTAGGTGTCATTGACACGCTGATAAAATGCGCTAATCTAATAATCTGAATCATTAATCAATAAATTTGGTACCAGTGTAAATACTCTTACTAAAATTTTAAAATAAATCTCAAATAAACACAAACATTAAAGTACCAACAGAAACGCATAGAAGTTAGGACAGCTAAGGAAAAAATTGTTAAATTTTGTGTTTTTGTAATAACTAATTTGCAGGTAGAAGACCGCTGATCAGTCGGCTAAGTTCGGGTGTCCTGATGACTAATGAGTTGCTACCCTGGAGGAAAATGAGACCTTAATTACCGTTGACATTCTTCTGGGGCCCAAATGGGTCGAAAATGGCGGTGGCGCAAGTGGGCCGGGCGCAACTAGCCGACTTGTCAGTAAAGTAGCTGTTTGTTTTCGTGCTTATACCAGGAATATAAAAACTACACGCCTGGTATATCTGCATCCGTCTGGAGAGGCTTCATCGTATATGTGGTTTGTGAATGACGTTATCAAATAGATTTTTTGAAATGCCTGATGAAGCTCGTTTCCATTAGAATTTATGAAAGTCGCCTAAATCGATTCCAAGAGCTCTTATTTAGTCAAATTCTTTTGTGCTTGCATAATTCCCGTTATATATAGTATTCGCTGATCGAATCTTTTGTAGTAATTTATATAATAAGAATTTGAATTCTGTCGTTTAACTGAAGAAACAAAAATATTACTAAAGGGGAATATGCGGTTTTCACTGGCTATAGAACTTAAAATAAGGATACATTGATAAATAAAATTGCAATCAATGTGATTATGTTCAGTCCTCTTAGTAAACACTTGACAATGGGCAAATACAAATTGCAATAAATCATGGCACGTTGAACGAATCATGCCGTTAGAATGATATTTATAAATAACAAAAAATTTTACAAAAAATCTGTATTTCCAACATGTAAAAGAATGCATAGAAAAATGAAAAGGTGAAATAATATAGTTTTCTAAATTTTAAGAAGTGGGTGAAATAGAAATAAAAAATATACAATTAAGAGATTAAAAACTGGTACACAGTTCCGAAAAAAATAACCGAAGTATGTTTTATATATGTAAATATGATATTATCTTCATTGCAATCACTTTAGACTAATCACACAGAGAATTACACAACAAATCGTATTTAAACACTACCAAATCGTCATAGTAAGTACTCTCGATATACACATTATTTTTGTGCTTTTTAATTCTCTTTCAGAAAATAACCTAAAATTTAAAAAAATGTTACATATAACGAAGTTACGGCTAAAAAAAGGTTTGAAAGTTAGGTAAAGTGCCCTTTACAGTCAAGTCTAGTTTATGGAATTTTTCCTATTACTGTAGTATGTAATAGTAAGTAGGTACACCAAAATTCAAATCCATATCTCTACATTTGTGGAAATTATAAAAAAAATAAGAAATAACAAATTGAACTTCAAGGCCCTATAACTTCTTACTGAAGAGACTTTGTACTAAGGTATATTAGGTTTAATCGATTTATTATGACGTAACGAATCTATTGCTAATTGGTGTCCCATTCTTTTTGAGACACCCTGTATATATATATATATATATATATACAGGGTGTTTCATTAATAATTGGAAATATTTTAACTGTAGAATCCTGGGCTCAAAATATTAATATTTAACCCAAATCACTTAGATAAAATGAGGCTCCTTACTGAGATATAGAGTGTTTTATTTAAAAATTTAAAAGCGATTTTTTTCCATTACGTTAAAACTATTTGACGTATCCGTGTCATATTTGGCAGGAAGTGTAGACACTGTAAACCATACTAAATTATGTTAAATAAATGTTTCTGGCTACTACCAGAGGCGTACCACAGAGGCAAGTGATTGGTTGACCCTTCCCAAATTCTACGCCACTGGCGGAATTGTCATTTTAGCACAATTTTTCGATTCTCCAATACCTTTTATGTAAATAACATACTCTTCCTCCGTAACGATAAAGTCATTATTTTTCGAGATATTTAATATTAAACATAAAGCTGAACAGTTATTTTGATTTTAATGTGTATTAATTATGTGGGTGTTTTTTGTCATAAGATTGCATTTAGTACGCAAATGAAATTTTAATCCGTATTAACAAAAAATTTCTGGTATACTCACAAGAAATAAATAATCGTCAAGAACTATGGCAGCAAATAGTAAATTCCGCTAATTTTATTGCCAATCAGCCAAACATATTTTTTAAAGTTAGAAGATCGTTTAGGAAAAGCATTGATAAGCTTATTGAGGTAAACGGGGGTCACACTGAACATTTATTACAAAAGGTTTTTGATATTTTCATGTTATTAAAATTGTTTTTTTATTTAGTTTATAACAATTTGTTTTTATGTTGATCTATGTATTCGTTTCAATAAATTTCATTAAATAACATTATGTTTTTTCGTTAATGCGGATTAAAGTTTCATTTGCATAATAAATGCAATCTTATGACAAAAGGCACCGACATAAATAATACATATTAAAATCAAAATAACTGTTCAGCTTTATGTTTAACATTAAATATCTCGAAAAATAATGACTTTATCGTTACGGAGGAAGAGTATGTTATTTACATAAAAGGTATTGGAGAATCGAAAAATTGTGCTAAAATGGCAATTCCGCCAGTTGCGTAGAATTTGGGAGGGGTCAACCAATTACTTGCCCCTGTCGTACGCCTCTGGTAGTAACCAGAAACGTTTATTTAACATAATTTAGCATGGTTTACACTGTCTACACTTCCTGCCACATATGATACGGATACGTCAAATAGTTTTAAAGTAATGGAGAAAAAGCATTTTTAAATTTTAAATAAAACACCCTATATCTCAGTAAGAAGCCACCTTTTATCTAAGTGATTTGGGTTAAATATTAATATTTTGAGCCCAGGATTCTACAGTTAAAATATTTCCAATGATTAATGAAACACCCACAAATTTACATATTGAATTTACATGTTATCGATTATGAACAATTAGTTATTTACTTTTTGTATATAGATAGTTTAACGTAGTGAAAGTATATGGTGTGTATAATTCCACCACTTTAAACTACCCATATACAAAATATAAATAACTCATTTTTCATAATCGATACAATGTAAACTAAATATGTAAATTTGTAAAACTTTAACACTGAAGAAGGCTTGTAAAGGCGCCAAATACATATTGTTTATGAACAAAAAATTTTGAAATCAAGAATAATGTGGATTTCTTTCATGTGGCGCCTAACTGTCACCGCGCTTAAAGTGGCGGCGCCTAAACGTCCAGGCACCAAATAGCGTCCGCGTCTAAAGCGCTCGCGCCTAAAAGTGCGCGCCTAAAGATGCGCGCCTAAACGTCCTAGACCGTATATTATGTTATTAGGAGCAAAAGTTATATTTACATAAAGATACTTTTGCTCCGAATAACATATAGCGTTTTTTCTTCAAACGTTTATAAAAAAATTCAAAGAAAATTACTCTATCTCGTCAGCGGCAGGTAATATTATCTGCCACATGGCAATAAAGTGACAGTTTAGCATCATCAATCCAGAAGTATAATGCCACATTTTACTGCCGTTTGAAGAAAAAATATTTTATTCACAACTACGAGTATATATTTATGTAAGAAGGTCATCAGGAACTTTTAAAAAGTTGGAAAATGAACCATTACCAACTTTTATTTCTCAACAGGTCGGAAAAGTAGTCGCCATGGCGCCGGTTGGAAAGTAGATAATCATTTTCGAATCACCGTCGTGGAAACCGATTTTCGAAGCGTTGTGTCTATTATTATTTAATTAACGTCAGTTTTGAAGAACTGTAAATCCATTTTTCCAACTCATGTTTAGAATAAAATGGTTGTGAATATTAGTACATTACATACCGAGATGGAAAGCGTTTCATTCCTGTCGAGAGATTAAGCAGTTAACCGAGACGCGACGCGTCGAGGTTAACTTTATCTCGAGACTTTTACCGAAGGCTGGAGATAGAAAATAAACAAAAAGAAACTGAAAACCGGCTGAATAAGTCGGTAAAAAAATTTAAAAAAATATCTGTTAAAAAACCAGCAGACAAAAACAAGGATGCAAAAAAGAAAGAGGAAACTACAAAGAAGAAGGAAAATCAAACGTTTATTAGCGAAGAAGAGGATGATGATGAATTATGTACCCCCGGACTAAACAAATTTTATTTTATTTTTCTTACAACATCTTCTTCCGAAGGTTGGTGATCCAAATAGCTAACACAGTTTTAGACTGCTGCCCGGAAGATGTAAACTGATGTGCAACCAAATTAACGGCATAGATCTTTTAGCCATGAATGCTGGCGCCTGCCGACTGATCGCTTTCCCTGTATTTTGCCTTTTTTAATGAATTGAAGGAGTTGGTATCGATTTTCTCTCATGGTATGGACACGATGTTGAGTTTTCCTCTCCACAACTGTAAGCAGTAGTTCTTTTTATTTCTTCACTCGAGTAAGTACCTCGCATCCATAAAAGATAACTGGAAACACATAACATCTTAACATACGAGATGTAAGAACATTTTTAGATTGCATGAACGTACGGCTAATTAGCGTTATTTCCTAAATTACGACTCCACTTGTATATGGGTTTTTCGAATTATTCAACACGAATTTAATCATCTCGGGTAGTGTACACGCATTCAGTAGCTTTCTAGCGCACACAGCTGTGTTCTTCGCTTACAGCCAACGGTTATGAAGACACCCATTCTGTTTATCGCTGTTGCGATCTGTTGGTGCGCTAAGAAAAGCTCATGTTGAATTATCGATCCGTCTGCGATGTGGATTCCTGCATGTTTCTAGCGAGAATTTAGGAAATACATGCGATCTGTCTGAGAAAGCAAGTCGAAGGATTTGCCCTTTCCACTTTTCAATGCGGCCGTCTCCGAGCGATTTTGCACGTAGAAGCGATCCGGCATCTGAAAGCAGCAGCTGGTTTTTGAATTGGCGCTCCTGCAAAGCTTTCTTTCGGGGATTGCGTTTGCGAGAGTTTTTGGCGTTTGATTTCGGTGCTATTTTATCATTGCACATGGTAACTTTCACCGCCGAGCGAACTGGGTATTGTTGTCGTTTATTGTAAGTGTGGAGTCTTTCGTATCGTGGAGTGGCGCTCCAATTACATCCATTTACGAACTATCTGTGGAAACTCATTAGCGGCTTATCATTGTTTCGTGAAGCTATCGCTTTTTACCGTTATGCCATACCATGCCTGCTTTGATGTCGCTTTCACTAGTGGATTATATCCCCATAATTCCGCTCGGTCCGCAGCTCGTTGAGTTGGTGCAGTCCCCTTAAGTGTCTCCTACAGTGTCTGGACCGGCGACCAACGCAACAGCATAGGACATCGAGTATAGCTAAGCCAAGTTTCTTAAAAGTACCGTACATTGTATTAGATTTTACAGTACAAATTTAAAGTATACAGGGTGTTTCGCCGAAGAATCGGACAGTTGGCGTAACGTTGCGGTCGTTTAACTTTTATTGTGTGCCTTTTTGCATTTGTCAAACCATTGTAGTTGTTTACCAGCCATTACAATTCATTTACTGTCAGTTTTCATGATTCTGTTTGACTTTATGTCGTAGCGTTTGTAATGTGTCACAACTGCTACTTGTTTAGTTGAATACTGCCCTGTATTACTGCTCTTTGATTCAGCATTTCGACAGTTTGATGTTCATATCGTTTACCAGTCATTTCAATATTTGATGTCAAATTTACCGAATATTTTAATAGATTAAAACTTTGCGCAATGTACCTAACTACCGTATACTAACCCATGTCATATTTTTAAGTGCATTTATATATTCAAATATTTTGCTAATACATTTCATGTACCTACATTTAACTGTGGTTTTCTTTGTTATTGTGCTTGCAATTTTTGTGTATTGTATTTTACAGTTGCAAAAGGAGTTTGGTTAGCTGTTCAAATGCATTTTCGAAAGGTAGGTCTGTTGGTGCTGTACCGGCTCGCTGGCCAGAATACTTCCAAGCTTATAATTGAAAGGTGAATGCATTTATGCTTCCACTTTTCCTCAGTGTGTTCACCTGTGCATATTTTTTCTCGAGTAAGAATTGTGGTGGCTCTTTATGATTCAAGTTCTGCTTACTGTTATTTAGGCCTTTGCCCTTGTATTACCTCGTGTTGAACCCCCCTCTCGCTCCGCTGAAGTTAGTCGGCAAATTGTTTTGTGGCGAGCTGGGGCAGCGGCCCTATGAGTTACATTCCCGATTGTGAGTTAGCTTACGCGCTAATCGTTTAGCATTATATTCGCTTATCGTAAATACCGTGTTGTACCGTTACAAACTGGCGCGTTGTCGTAATTGGTTTAGCTCGTTACAGAGTTCTCAATTCTAAGGTTAGGTCAGGCCTGATAAAGAAGTTTCGCATCCTGAAAAATATTTTCCTTGTCTGTTCGATTCTCGATTCTTTCGTCATCTCACAGTATTTGTTTACCAGGGCACCCAGATATTTAAAATTGGTGTTTTTCTATTTCTATTCACAATTGTTGAATTACGTCGATTCCCAATACAATATCCACACTTAGGGCTTTTACTATGAACAATCTCACAACACTTTCCCATTGATTAATAATTATTTATAATTTAACATTCTATTAGTAGTTGATATTTTTCTTTTGGTTGCATATAGCAAATCTATTTTATTAACTTTAACTATATTCTTATGTAAGACATCTAAATTCTTTAAAATTATTTCTTCCTTTATTAATGAAGCCATTGCACTACTATCTATTAATGCCAGATATTCCTTATTATTTAAATTAACTTTTATGAATGGTAAAGTTGAAATTTGGTTTTCTTCCTCCTCTTCTTCTAGTCAACATTTTCCAGTATTCTCAAAATTAGTGTTAAAATCTGTGAGGTTCTTAATTAAATTTATTAAAATTGAAGTTTTTTATCTGAGGATTCTTCATAAACCTCAGCTACTTCTATCCCGTTTTCTTGTATTGGTCTTCCTATGTCATATTCTTTCTTATACACAGTGTTTATGTATTGTCTTTAAGAATACTTATTCTTGTTTTCCTCTTGGTGTGTCTTCTCATTATTCCTCTCATCTATCATTGCATGGTATTATTTCCTATTATAATTATTATTGTCATTTCTATTCTGGTAAGTTCTTTCATAATTATTGTAATTATTCCTGTTTGTATTGTTTCAGTTTCCTTGATTATTCCTCCATCTATCAAAATTCCTATTGTAATTATTCGAATTAAAATTATTTTCTCCTTGTCTAACTTTTGATTTATTTTATTTGTGCCTCATAATAATTCTTGTGAACAAACAATTAGAACGTTTCTTTTCCAAATATTCTTTAATATCTTCGTTTGATTCTTCCAAAATTAATTCGTTTTCATTAGTATTCTTCCTAAATGTAACTTCTAATTTTAAACAAATATTGTATGTATGTATAATCTGTAACCTCATTTACCTTGCGGTGTAGAGGCTGGTACTTTATGCGGTAGCATCTGGCGGTACAATGCTTAACTTGCCCCGGATTCGGGATACAGAGTTGGAGCGCGCCTTTGGTGCTTGCGCAGCAACCATTGTGTGAGTTGTGTGTCTTAGCGATGTGTTGACCTTGTTACTCTATCTTTTAAGTCTGTGGTTCTGAGTAGAGCACAGTTAATTTGGTGCCCAACTGTGAATGGTCTCACTATCTAATCGCCAAGGATACGGAAAAATTCCGACCCCAGCGGGATTCGAACTGAGGACTTGCTTAATGCAAGCCTGGCGCTTACCCATCTGCGCCACGCAGCTTCTACTTAAACAAATATTATTTATTTGTAATTGGAGTTCTTGTTTATTTTCAATTTGTACTCTGTTAAATTATTCCCTTAACTTGTTCAAAGAATTTTCCATCTTACCTGCATAATCTTTATTTTCCTGAGCCATTTTCTCCACATTTTCCTTTTGTTCTTGTAACTTCTCTGTAGTATTTTGAATAGCTGCCTGTAATCTGCTTTCTCTTTCCTCGGCATCCTTCTTTAACCTGTTTTCTCTTTCCTCAGCATCTTTCTTGACTGATTCTTGCATATCCTTCTTCAATTCCTCTGTATCTTTCTTACTTAACTGTTGTAAATCTCTCTTCAACTCTGCTGCATCTTTCTGTGGCCTGTTTTTTCTTTCTTCTGCCTTCTTCTCAGTTTCCTCTGCCGTTGTCTGTATTTGTAACATTATTGTTTGCAGAACCTGTTTCATGCTGTCATCTTTTACTGTCTGTTCTTCTTGAATTCTTACCTCCTTGTACTCCTACCACTTGCTGTACTTCTTCCAATTCTACTTCCGCATTACTCACTACTACTTCCATTTCTTCCTGTTCCTCACCTTTTTACTCTTCAGTCTTTTTACTTTTTCGTGTAATCCGTTTATCAGCCATATTTTATTTTAAATCTCAATATGTATTTACTTTTATTAAAAACCTTTTATTGAAATATAAGTCTACCTATTTTCTTCAACAATTATTAATAATTAACCCTTGTATCAGCTTTATTGAATTTTTAATGCTTGTCCTGTCTCATTGTATTTTTACCAATTTCAAAAGAAATAAAATATGACACGCCCAATTATGGTTTTACTCCTAACACGTCTGTCTGCGTCATAAAATATGTCGTGGACAAACTTGGTTTATTTTTGACTTTTACAAGCCTCACGCTTGGGCCAACATTAAATATTGCGTGGACAAACTGCTAACAAACGTGGTTTATCAATTACAATCACAATTGGCCCCGCGTATTTGGGTGACCATTAAATATGAACTGTGTCGTCCGAATACGTATTTTTTTACTTTTATAAGCCTCACACTTGGACCGTTATTAAATATGGTTTGGAAACTGGCTAACAATCACAATTACAATTTGTCGGCGCCATTAAATGTGCACTGGCTACCCTTTTTTGTGCCTTTAAATGTGCAAAACTTTCAAATATTGATGTTAATTAGGTATTTTCAATTACAAATTGCCCTCTTTTGGATAATAATGTCAATAATTACTTTTTGTAATAGTGCCTGAAACTTTACAGGGGTGGGTTCCGTTATCTAGTTACTTCTTTCTAAAAAATAGCTCTTCCAATATTTTAAAATTTCATTTAAAATCAAAAGTCACATCTTATGTCAACCAAGTGTCAAAGACAGTTTTTAAATTTCAATGACAAATGCCCAATCCTTAGAATGGTACACTCTAATATTAAATAACACAGTAAGTTCTTATTTGTTAATCAATTTCACCTTCTTAACGTCTTTATTTATTTTCTAGTTAGAATATGATAAGAAATCACCCACCTTGTATCGTTATTCACACAACATGCAAGACAGCAACCTATTGGAGATCTGCAACTAGACCCCTCCAATCTCCTTACTGCTATGCTCCGCTCACCGACAGACCACTCGTTCCAATTGTCCAATATTAGCAAACCCCAAACTCCTGTCAGCAACCAGCAAACCTGGACATCCACCTGTCACAGTCAACTGCTAACTGGAACGCTCCTCTTCTTTCCTATGACACCCCCTTGGAAGCTCCACTCAACAATACATATGTTGACGTAATCCCATTTTACTTTTGATATATGTCAAATGTAGTATCCCAAATAAAGCTAACCCAGTATGTTTCCTTAACACTTTACTTGTATGTAACAATTCTTCTATCCATTAGTTTTGTCTACCATTTACCATTAATCTTTTTTAATTAATTCTTCTTCTGTTGTTAGTCTTTTAAATTTTCCTTTCTTTATCACTACGTAGATTTAGTTTATGTACTCTATTTATTATTGCAACCAAAATTATACAAATAAAACAGGGTTATCTTCCATATTTTAATGATACCAAAACTTAGTTTTAATACATTTTCAGTTTGTTATTTTTGTCTTCCCAAAACAAAACTCCTAACTACCTCATATCATTATTAATGCTTCTAGTCTAATCTAATTTGAGTTCAACCTACTTAATTTTATCTTATTTCGAAATTAACATTTGTCATTGGTTTTCAGAACTGTATTTTATCAAATTTTATTTTATTTGAATCCACCTGCAATTTTCCAATAGCTATGTTTCAAATACAGATCTGCCTTATCTCGGGTTTATTCAGGGAACTATATTATAGTTACGTTGAGACGCCTATTTAATTAAGTAATATTAGCTCTACTATTTTTTTTCAAATTGATTTATCTTATTTGAATTTCAAATTCTATTCTTTTTAATAAATGTATTGCATTTAGACTCTTTAAGGGTGGTTCGTTAATCTAGTTGTCTATTTTAACCATATTCCATACTCTCTTCAATGGCTGTATACTTGCACTTATTACTTCGACACGAAGTGTACGAAGTATTGAAATTTCCTCATATCGAAAACCACTCTGAGTCAAATATCTCTAAAATTTGAGCTAACCGACTAATTAACCCACTATACCAAATCTCCGTCTCGGCTGTACAAATCTTTTGGTGCCCACTAGATCCCTCCCTCATATTGGGGGGTGCCTAAGCGTGCTGTGCGGGGTATGTATGTTCGTATGTGTACACAATTCCGGTCGCCAGGAATCTTCCTGAAATCTTTAATCGTTTCCATAAGATAGGTTCTCCGAAAATGAAGATAACATCAACTTTTGAGGTATGGTCGTCGGCAAAAATTTTTTTTTTATAAATAACTGTTTCATAACATTTCATTGTATTACCGAAACGGAGTGATGCTGAGTGTCGAAGTATTCTTGGAAAGCACGAAAGGGCGCTTTTCTTGGGTGGGGGGGTACCGTATATTTCATATTTATATTTCAACCTTATTTTCACTCCGAAGATTTGTTAAAACCTTGTTTATTGTGCAACAGTGCAGCACATGACAAAAAAATTGAAGTTTTTTTACAATCAGAGGTTAGATAAACTGTTTTACAGAAAATAAAAGCAAATACTTACTCTTAAACAGTCCCTTGCTGATAATAATATTATTTATTATATTATAATAATAAATAATCAGGTGTAAACTGGAAAATTAATCACAAAAATGGCGATCTAACGGTAAATCGGGAGCACAACACAAAAGGGAATGAACAATGAACGGCTGACATCAGTCCTTATCATTTTGTTGGCGTAATGGCGGCACGCTTTTTAACTGGTCGATACTATCATATGAGCAATTACCTCACGTGTGATAGGCGCTCAGAGCACACGCGCACGCGTGTTCACCTTCTGACAATGGTAAAACTTTCTTGTTTTTGTGAACGTTATTTTAACGTTTTGCGTTAACTGCTGATCTAAAAAGCACTTCAAATAAACGACATAAAAACGTAATACGGAAATATAGTTACCACGATGTATCAACGTCATATCAATGTCAAGAGTCACTACTAATGTAAAATGCGTTTTATATTAACGTAAAATGTTAAGGTAATATATATATATATATATAAAGGTTAAATTTTCGGGTTTTCATTAGCGTCATGTTTACGTTGCACACTAACTATTGGACTAGACACCATACACATTTAACAATATAATAACGTAGTGTCGAAACGTAAATACCGCGTTCTTATATCAACATCATATCAACATTAAGCGTAAGCTAATACTCTGGGAAACATCTTTTATTAACGTTATTTTAACGTACCAAAAAGGGTAAAATTTACGAATGTTTGTAAACGTTATATCAACGTTTTACATTAACTGCTGGTCTACAGTACACGTAATATCAACGACATTTCAGCGTAATATAAACACGTTCAATAAACGTCGTAGCCAACACGTGTAATGAACGACATAATTTCGTACACAGTAAAAACATTACTAAAAATCCACGTTTAATTTAGGTTGGGAAAATGACGTTATCTGTTTGACTAAAATTCAAAGTTTAATTTTCAACGAATAACGTCTTTTAAACTACGTGTGCCTGCTGGAAACTATATCGAAAACCGGTAGGTAGTATACCATGCTATTCTAAATAGGTACCGGAATTTATGGTCGTCAAATACCGGTATTCGGCGTAATATAGTAAACATCGTTTTCTTTTTAATTATTAAAAAACTATGAGACACAAACAGTCGAAAATGAATCTGATTTGTAGAAATCTGACTGATATGAAATAGTTAATTAAACGAAAATATAGAAAATCCATTTTTAATGGAGAAAAAATTATAGTGCCCCTTAAATAAAAAAATAGTGGCAAATCTAAAGAAGCAAATGATGCTACTAAAAGGTTTATTAAAGACAGTCTTGGAAACCTTTTTGTAGCGTGATAAAATGCATGCTGTTTAATGGATATTTCGCCACCTTACAAAATTAAAATTATTAAAAATCCAACGTTTCGAGGAACAATCTGTGCTCGTTATATGAACGAATTAACAATTGAAAGTAAACATGAACTTAGCTTTTTACTGGAATTGAAAAGTGACAAATCTCCAACAAATTGCTTGACACTGGCAGTGTCAAGCAATTTATTTATATCCGCAGTAAAAACGCCAAGTTCATTAACCAGCATAAATTTACTAAATGCAATTTAAAATTAGATGGAAGAAGACAAAGGAATTGGAGCAAATAACTTAGAAATAGCATATGATTATATTAGTTGATAATTTCACCGGCAAGTGTAAAATCATTGATACCAGTTCACCGAGCTCCGCAGCCTAGTGCTTTGCACGTCTACCTAGCCTTCGGGAGGTCGTGGGTTCGATTCCCGCGACCGTCTCCCTTGATTCAGATTTTTAGGTGGTTTTCCTGAGTCAACAGAGTACCTTCTCTGCGGTGAATGCCGGGGCAGTATTTCTCCACCTTTTCTGACCTTTCTCTCACCCATCCCGAGTTTCCCGTTCTTGGATGAAGAGGGACGGAAGGTCCCTATAGCAGCCCGCCCCCAGTTGGGGGAATTGAAATGACCCTGAATATTTGTCTTTTTGATACCAGTTTACTGGTGACGCAATGATGAGTCAATTGACGCACTACGTTCTTTAAGATCCCATTTTAAAAATATTTAGTGATATATTTCTATATAGGAGGTACCAGGTAATATATTTGCCTCATACCTATATGCTTGTTTTCGTTTTAGAATATCATTTAACTTTTTGAACATGTTCATAAAAATATAGATATATTATAAGATATCTGCATTATTTATTACTGTCTTTATTTCTCTATATTTTTAAAATGTATTTAACATTTTGCTTTTGTTAAAGAAATGAATATGGGTATTACAATTTTGTTAGTATTTTGTGTTTGCTTTGTTTATTTAGATAATAATAAATACAACTACAGTTTAAAATTACCAACTTTCTTTTAATAATTTAATTAAAAAATCTAGCGGCCATTAATAACTCTTTCGACATTTCTTTCGGAAAATAGGTAGTACCCAATGCCCCCAATGCGGTCTTGTATGTTTGGTACGGTAGCTATTTTAATCAGTAAACTGATTTAACAGGAGTCATTTTTTATTGTAGTAAGCGTTTCGTAAATGCAGAATATAGGTATGTACTCGTAAGTATATCTTTGCGTAATAGATATAGATAAGAATTGTTTATTTTAGTTGTTCTTAAATATACTTATAAGCATATACAATTACATACAAATATTATATTATTTGAAATAAAAATTGTTGTTGAACACCGTCATATCTGTGTTGAGTAAAGTGATCTTTTTGATACCTATACAGGGCTGTCTTCCATTTCTGGCTGCTATTGAGAAGTTCTGCATACTTAAATATGTCGGTGTTCTTTTATTATTTCAAAAAATATTCTTTCAATTGTATAGTATTAATATTAAATGTTGTTTTGTACTCCGATGATCATCGTGGAACTAAAATATGTTTTTTTAAGAATGTGATGTTGATACTCGACGTGAATATGAATCATTTGTGAAAGACAAATCTTCCAAACTAGGTACTATTGAGAAGCTGGAACGTCATGCACTGATTATAAACCCACAAAAACTTCAATAAAGATGCAGTCTTCGTGATGCGGAAGAAGCAGACTAAGTATTTTAAAACAGCATAATTTATTATTAATTTATCTATTTCTGTAGGTATAAAAATAATGTTTTGTTTTCAGCGTTTAGCTTGATATTGTTCTTCAAATTTTTTATTATAAATTTAACTGCGACTTTGTTCCAATAATTTGGTTCTTAGACCATTTCGAATTCACGTGCTTCAATTGTTAGGTAAGTGTTAAAAACAGGATAAAATAATTTCTTATTATTGTTTTATTGATTTTATATAACCACGAAAGATACGGCTGCAAGGTACTAAGTCAATAATAACACAGTATCCTCCGCCTTAGTTTTTCTATAATTTGCATTTTATCTCGTCCAATTTGTCGTTTCAATTAAATCACGGTCTGAAATTTTACAGCTCGGCCACGATTCATTAGCGCGCTAAATTACAAGCTCTCAGAACGGAACTCCGCGAGCTTCACGAAATTTTGTAAACATTGGACGAAATTAGGAACCGGCTAATGAATAATTAATCGGCCACATACAGCTCAACTAGCATTTGAAACCTAATAAGAATATTTCGGGCATAAATTCAACAATCACCTTAATTACATCGGGAAGCAACCGCTGAGCGCGGCCGTCTCTCTCGCGCGCCCGCGCCGCCGGTGCGTCCGTCGCGCTCGCGTTTCAAATTGTTAAATTGGCAACACAAGATGTAATGAAGACCTGTGGACCACACACGTCGTTGCAGTGATTGGTTCTCACGCCCTGCCTCCCCGCGGGAGTGGGGACGCCACGGAGTGGGGATGCGCGCGGTGGGGATAGCGACATATTGCGTAATCGCGGAGTGGGGCGTGGGCGTGGCCGCGTTGCGGAGGGGCGCGAAGGTGTCAATTTGTGTGCCGTGGAGCAGTGATTTATTGAAGCGGTAAGACTGTGCATGATGTATTGGATTACCGCAGATTCAGTTTGGGAATATGTGGATTGGTTTGTAGCGATTTGTTACAGATGATAGCATATGTAATGTATATCCAGGGAGTGAAAGAAATACGATGTTATTATTCCGACGCGTTTTGTCTGCGCTGTCCGTTAACTAATTATGGGCGTTCGTGAACAGGGGCAGCGCTTCTAATTGTTCAATTTTTGCGCCTGATTAAGACGTGGGAAATTCTAGCAAAAGTTGTGGTGCTTTCGTTAATATATTATTTGGTCATTGAGGGTTGCATAAGAGTTAGCCATTTCAAGCTGGAAACGACCGAGCCGACGGAAGAACCATCAATTTTGCAATTGTGAAGGTTCCATTGCAGCAAACAGCGTAGCTATAATTTTTCTTGTTTAGCAATAAGAGTATGAGTGTCTATAAGTATCTGTATAAGTTTTTGTAGATGAAGAACCGTAGTTTTACCTATTTTTGTTTTAAATGCGATAGAAGACTGATATTAGCATATTTTTAGAGCTCAGCGCTTTAATAATGAGGAACTCAAGTGTGACTACTTACTTTCAATTCTATTAACTGTAATTAGTACCTGATCTAGAGAGGGGGGGACTGCTTTTGCGACTTGACAAAATATGGTGTAGCAAGAGAAGGATTGTAAAATACCTAGACCTATTCTCGTGGAGAACTTTTGAAATTTTTATAGAGAGAGGCGGAGAGGCCAAAATGCTAAGCCGAGTCTGATCATATGAATATTACTGAAATTAGATACTAATAAGAAAACGCAAGATCACATGCTACGCTATGGTCTAGCCGACAGAATAGTAGGTATATAGTAGAACAACGAAATCTAGTTAAAATAGTTCAAAGGCAGTACACAGTGCGCGAAGGAAGAGTTAACCACTGAAGTGTTTAATATAACTTAAACTTATATGTACCTATAGTTAGTCTACTATTGCTGTAATTCTATAGATGCATGAAAAGTTGTTAGATACATCAATTTTTGTGAATTTTGTGACCACTACCTACCTATATTCAATATATACATACCTACTTACAGCTTAAAAATTGATTCTATTGATGGGCGTTGCGTTGTAAAATTTTCAGTTTTATATCAAAGAATAGTACCTACTCAAGCAACTTGATAGACTCATCACATCTTGAAATTAATAGGCAAGTTAGCTTTTCAAAATTTCAGAATGAAAAATGGGAAAGCTAAAAGAATCTCTTTAAATTTTTATTAAATAGTTGAGCTATGAAACCTATAATTCTGACTAAAAAGTACTGCGGAATTCTTCAAACTGAAGTTATAATTTTGAAAATGATATTAGAAGTAAAAGTTACATAACTCGAAAGGACATAGTCGGATATATTCTACCTAAATAAAGTTAAACAAGAAAAATATATGTAGGTATACCAAGTAATTAAATCATCTAAAGTATACCTACCAATTTGACGTAAATTTTTAAATTTGAAATTAGATCTTTAAAAAAAAGTTCGATAGCTTATAGATTTAGAATGGTACATTTAATATTTAAGATTCGAATCTTTAAATGAGTCAGAAAATTGGTATTTTAGAATCGGATTCGTGTTCGGATATACCTAGGAATTTCGCAGTACGAGTTCGGTTTTCAGGGTTATAGAGTCCTGAATCATTTCCATTTCAAGCTGCCCAGCGAAGAGAACATGTAAAGCGATATAAGATACAAGCTACCTACCTACTGCATACGAGGATTGCGCTGAAAATTGTTAGGTAGGTAGTTATTAAAGGATCGTTGCATTTTTTAACAAAAAATCTTTATTGTTTTTCAAAATATTCTCCAGTCAGACTAATACACTTGTGTATTCTTTGAAACTACTTTTTAAAACATCCGGAAAATTCATCATCATCAAAGGAATTTTCAGCTTAGTTGTTAAAACATGCCAAAAATATTTGTATTAATACGAAGAAGATTCAAATATTTTGGTGGCATTTTACAGTTTATTTTCAAAAATTGATTTAAAAGTGCCTGTCCGAATATATCTACAACTTTGTGGATAAGGACTAAGTACCTATCCAGTTACAACTACGAAAGATCCATCAGTAAATTGAAAGTAGAAAGAACTATCTCTTCAAGGAGATTTAATTACCTCTCAGTTGCACAAGTAGCCTTATTTTGGATATTTAAAAGAGCATTGATAATTTTGCAAAACTGTTAAAGAAAAGGTAAAAGATAACAATTTTTCTTCTTGCACTCTGTTATGAAAAAAAATATTTCTGTAATTGAATTTAAAGGAAACTATGCATGTATATGACTGTATTTTGTGTCTGGCACAATCTTACTTTGTTTTAGGCGCCAAAGTTAGTAGATCCTGCTCTGACTCTAAAATAAATAAGTATCGAAATAGGTAGGTACAATATACAATACAAAGTTTTAAAACTGTCGCAAACAGCCCCATGTCAGATGATATGTCGATGATTCTTATTGTACAAGCAGTTCCTATTCGCGTTATATTATACCTATTGAGTGCATATTTTTATACCTACTTCAATTATAGCAATTATTTATTAGATCATTTAAAAAAATATATGTTTCAATTGTTATAATTTTTATATAGTACTCACATATCGCTGAGTAGCCCAATAGCTTGATGTACGATGTACTCTGATTTGGAGAACATTTTCCATCCAGTTATTTATATTATTTCATTATTCCCTTGATTGCTCCCCCAAGTAGATACTACACTACTAAAGTGTCTGTTTTTTTGTTTTAGATGCGTAGTAGAGGTCTCAATCATTTTAATATTACTTACCTATTTACTGCACTAAATGTAACAAGTTAACACATTTAAACTTAATTATTTTTTTATTTTGCGCAATAAAAAATAATTTCTCTCGACTATTTTAGCATTCAGATTGTAGGTATGCTATACAACTTCACGAGTCTTTAGGCTTAAGTAATTTTTAAATACAACTGATTTGGTACGATAGAGATTACTTTTTGAATAAGTATCTTTTAACAATCTAGAGTTCTGAACAGAACATATTTGCAAAATTCGAGCACAATGTGACGGCGCTCCATCCTGATAAAAACTATGGTATGAAAAGAGCTTGCAGCTGCCTCCCGTTTTTCAATAATTAATTTGAAATTGCATGAAAAAACAGAAACGGGTAGGAAACATCAGCCAGAAGCTTAACAACGCTGTAACGGGAAAGGAAGTTGGCAAATAAATAACCGAGCTGTAGATGTGTGCTGAGGCAATCACAAAAATAGCGTTTAAATTAGAATAAGTAGAACTGGTTTGGAATTTAGCATGTATATTTAGCAATTTAGCCGCGATAGCATCGGGCTAGATAAGGCAGATAATCGGCCGTTTGCCAGCAATAAATAGCCAGTCAATTTCCTCTTCACGTCGACGAGTGAATTAGACGCCAATTTTCTCGCAATTCAAAAAGTGCGCCGATAAATTTTCCGCCGATTTCCAGAACCATAAAATAATTGAGAAATAACTGGTCGAGAATGCGTTCCTCGAAGCATCCTCGGTTTCATACCTGCACTGAAGCCTTGCGCCATTTATTCGCTTATAGCATCTTAATTAATTGCATGATAATTGCGAGCTTCGGCAATAAAATTTCAAGGAAAGACGCAAGCTGCGTGCGTTCTAGGAAACAATCTTCTGCAGTTGTGAAAACGGCACAGTTTTTTCGCCGGTTGTTTATGTCTTCAGTTGAGCTTCATGACACTTTCTAATGTTATTTATTGCGCCAGGGAACGGGTTTGAAGCTAAGTACGTTTCCAGGTTCGCCATAAGAAAAATATTGCATCTAGATCTCGAGGCTTGTGAAAAAATCCAGGAACTGAGGCAGCGTTACCGAACAACTGAAATTTTCCGGCTTTGGTTGCAAAGCTTTCGATTTCTGGTTTCCGTTATTTTATCTAATTTTGTTCTTAAATAGTTAGGTACTATAGTTGCTACGTTTTCTGTTTTACTGTAGGTACCTCATTAAGTTTTCCCGACGTTGCTTTTCCTTTGCAATTAGGTACCTACTTATTTTGTAATGATTATGGTGCCAACTCCTGCTTTACGAATAGTACTACCTACTTAAAATATTTCAAACAAATGACATTTCTTAAATGTGTCTAGCTTATGTAGCTATGCAGCTATATATTTTATTGAAATACTTAGTTATTTACGTACCTAGTGCAAAAAGTTAGTGTTATGACCTGAAAATCGTCCAACGCATTAAAGCTGAAAAAATAAAATCTGGGCGACTGCCACCATGTATAATTTAAAATCATGTTTAGTCTAGTTGTCATATAGACCGAAAAATAAATGACATTATTTTTTCTCAGTTGTCCATTTAGGAATACTAATGTAGAAATGTAAACTTTTGCATCCGGGAAAATGATGACAAAGTTCAGCATTTACTGTAACTTTAACTAAGTAATAGTACCTCGCATGAAATTATCTAGAGACAACTAGATTAGGTACTATACCTGTAGCTATTTCAGAAAAGCATTAGCTTAGTCAGATTTTATTTTATTTATATATAAACCGTAACAGATATACTTACCTCCTTACCAAAAATTGCAAAAATACAAAAATATTAATGGATGTCTCTCTTTGGAAAAGAAAATAAAAAAGTTATCTACCTTGCCATATCTAATTTATGTCGCAATACCCATGTTTCATATACAGCAGTCTTAAAAGATGACTCACACAAGTACAAAGTGTCATACTGAATATCAAATATCCAAATCGATCCGATCATTCTATTGTTATAAGCAAACTTTTTGTTTTAGAAAGAACATTAGCTTAACGAAACGCACTTCGATAAGGATAAATTGAGTTAAATCGGCTTTGTTTTGGTTCAGAAATCTGTAATTAAGCCACGTTCCTACATTTTAGAGACTTAGGTATGCATTAAAGGGCCAGACGACGATAGGGAGGTGGAAGATATTTTGAAAACTATGAGGGTTACATAATATTTGTTTATATACAAGCTGTAGGTACATTATTAAATGATTACACGATGGCCCAAAAACGTGCGCAAACCAAACTTAGGTAGTTTTTTAATAGAACGCCATACAGGCTTTAAGTACGTCGAAATATTTCAGAATGGTAGGTAATCCTTAGCCATTTTAATAAAAAGAGTGTTTAAAAATTCTTGGTATTGACGTTTTCTAAAAAAATATTTTTTAATATATAATTTCATTCTTAGAGCAGCTACTTAAACCGTATTTCGACAACAATAGATTTCGATAGGATCCTTTAAAATATGATATTATCAAGCTGTACAATTAATGAGTGACGGAGATATAGGTAATCATAATCAGTGCCATAAATTTAACAAAAATTGTAGTAACATCATGTAGAATTTAGAAGCGATTCTATTTTAAAGTAGCTAAGTCATTTAATTCTAGAGAGAAAGTGTTTCTTGATTTTTTTCGCCATTTATCATAGGTAGTTCCTTAATAAACTTCATTTTTTTGATTCAATAAACTAGATTTTTTGGGAAAATGATGACACTAGAAAAATGTTCTCATAAACTCTGTGTCCCTGTTTTTTTGCTATAGATATCTCATAGTTTTTTAAATACATTTTATTTTTCTAATTCAATAAAATCGATTTAAAAAAAACGATGTAGGTATATAAAAAAATTGCTCACAAACTAGGTATGTGATTTTTTTGCTATTATTCATAGTTTCTCAGTAAATTAAATTTTTCTAATTTAATTAAATTATTTTTTTAAATAAACGGTGTAGGTACTAAATTAGAAACATTTTCTCAGACTATTAGGTAGGTACGAAACGATGGAGAACGATATGGAGAAAGAAGAAGAACACAGAAAGAAGTTTGCAATTTGTTTAACACGTTTTTTAGTTGTCTATAGGGTGTCCTGTAATTCGACCGACAAACTTCTGGCGGTTATAGAGGACGTTAAAATATAAAAATGTTGTACCTATATAAACTTTTTTTTATGTTCTTCCCCGATGAGTGACGCCCTATACTATAAGGAGTGGACGGATTAAAATTAGGTTTTTATCATTTTAGTGAAAACTGTAAAAAGATATTAAAGTGCTTTGAGAGAAATGACCAATGACTTACCTAAGTACCTACTTGTTTATCAAATGCTTTTTAATTTTCATGTATGACTAAAAGGTTGAAATTAACAACCCTTATAAATGTTACTTTTTAACTTTTCAACGGACATAAATTTGATTAGTACCTATGGAAATATCTAATAAAAAGTGTGATTTATTTAAAAGCGTTTCAGCTGTTTAAGTTTGTCCGTGTAGCTAAATTTTTTGTGTAAAAAAATAAAATACATTATGACACAAAGCATTTTGCTAGCTGCGGCTTATACCTCATAAAATTTTTAATTTTTTTACACAAAAATTTTAAGTTTGACGGTAAAGCTAAAAGATATAAAAAACTTTTCAATAAATCAGGCTCTCTAGTACCTACATATTTTTATGTAAAAATTTCTTGTCCATTAAAAAGCTCTAATATAACCACCCCTTTAGGAGAGTATAACTTCCAGGGAAGGAATTTAAACAAAGTTTATATGCAAAATTTGTATATTTCAACGTCTTCTATAACCTCCAGAAGTTCGTCAGTTGAATTACAGGACACCCTGTATATTGACACTAATTATGAAATAAACTTAAAGCAATTTTTCGTTTTTTTCCAATCAGAACATAAAGAACATAATTATCTCTTTTCCATCGTAAGAGCAGGGCAGGATATAGTGTTGCGCTTTTGTTTAAAAAATATATATAGGTAATTAAATATTGGTTTGGGGTGTAAAACTAAATAGGCATTAATCCACATATTTTTAAAATACTTATGTTCCAACAAAATGGTTATTTCTGAGATACATAGCATATTCCACATCCTTCGGACACCCTGCATAAAATTGTGTTATCTGTAGGTATAATGTGGTCAACTTTGATTACAGTTTGATTACTTATGCCTTATTTGTCTTGTTATATATTACTACTATTATTAGAATAAAATTGGTTTGGCTTCCATGCTGCAAATTGTATAGATTAAGTCTACATACGTTTTATGTGACAATCCTGTAGGTACGTATTCGCATACGTACGAGTATCAATATCCACTGGTTTACTTCATATAAGAACACTCCGTGTTTATTATTATTAATTATTTCAATTTCGAGCCTCTTAAAAAGCATCTCCCTGCATCATCGGTTTTATACCTACCTTTTACTTATAGGTGAACACCAGCCTGCTATACCTAATCAAAAGGATAATTATAAAAAGTTACCTACATTAACGATTTTACTGAAGTTTTATTTAAAAATTCGCGTACTGAGGGTACTAATTGTTTAAAGTCATTAATATTATAATTTTCACCAAGCTGGTTTTCTCTTCATTATTTACAATATACAAACCAGTTGCACTCGTTATATTATTACATTGAAGTAAAGTAGCAATTTTAGCTATCGGTGCTCGAATAAGCAAGAATGTCAATTTTGTAGACGACACTTCAAACTTTACCACTCAATGTTACCATCGAAATTAATGCTAACGACTCTATCATGAAACTACATCAGATTAGAGTCACCAGACTTGGCAATTTGGGTTAGCACAGGCGGAGTTGTTGTACAAAAGAGCCATTTACCTTTTATAAAAATTGCCAGGAACCTTGTAAACGTGTTGACATTTAAAACATTTTGGCAGGTTTCAATAAACTTCAAGAGCGCGAGTTAGTATCCTCCAACGCGTTAAATTTACTACTTATATTTACAAAACGACTAATCAGTTTTCTGTTGAAATGCTAGTAAGTATGTATTTATAGCCCGAGAACTATCTGGCAATACCAGGTTGGACCAAGATCTTAGATCGAAGTTGGAATTAGCAATTTTTTTCTTGTGGCTCATATTTTATTTTATAGCCTGACCAGTGTGGCTGATGCTAATAACCCCAGGACTGGTGTATTTTGGACACCTGTTGGATATAGGTAATTTAATTAGTAAGTCGCTGTCAATGTTGTAGATAGCTTAAATATCGAGTTGCGACCAATGCCCATAAAAGGAGGAGCTATGAATATTGCGCTTTTATGAACTTTGGGAGAATTCGTTTAGACCAGCAAACGACTCTGGAACTGAATTATTTTCGTTGCAAGCCTACCCAGTGGAAATTTAGAATCTAAATTCATATAAATCATTTATATTGTAATTTAAGTGCAATACTTATGTTTATTTAATCCTTTTCTGCAATCCTCAATTTATTTATGATGTAGCTCTAGTTTTGTAGAAAGCAAATAGTCACACAAATATTAAATTAACACGTGGCTTCACATAATGCATAGGTACAGTTGAAAAATGTTGTCAATTTAACAAAAAAAAATTAATACAACTATATTATCTTGCAGCTATAGGTATGCACAATAATTTTAGGGGAAGGGTAGGTACAGTCGTGTTCATTAAAGTGTTGTACAGAATTTGTGCTTTGTGAATTTAAATTAACTACACCAAGTTCAAAAAGTGTTGCACATAAGTACAAATATTTTGAGAGTATACATCTAGGTCTACCTAGTTCATGATACAGTGTGAGCCTTTGTTGAATAATAACACAACCAGCAACAAACTTACAACTACCTGTGTACAACACATTTTTGAACACGACTGTACTTAACAAACACGCCTGTAACAAAAAGAACATTTAGATATTAATTAATTAGAAGAACCAATCAAACACAACCCGAACTTTATTACCACCGCTGAACAAGAGGTCGAGGACTTGTGAGAGAGTTAGTGGACGTAGCGTGTCATTTTTGCACGACAATGCCAGGCCTCACATCGCCACATAACCCATGAGAAATGGCCACACTTGCATTGGGCCACCGTTAAACAGGAAAATGTTAAACTGAGTGAGTTCTTGAGGAGACTACATGCCCAGTTCTGTGATAAGACGTTATCGAAGGCACAAGTTATTCGTTCAGACCACTCAAGGAGTTGAAAATAACTCTACTGTTTTAATAGAATATTATAAGAAAAGTTAAAATAAAAAACTTAACTGATATGATTCTCTAAAAAATAAGTTTCACCCGACACCTAAGTTGCATTTTTTTATTGATAATAACAAATTCGTATATTAGATACTTATAGGTAATAAGTATATTTTTTCCTCTGTATTAATAGATATGTTTTGCAAAAGTTCAGATTATTTATTTAGTTGTTAGTTTATACACTATTAACGAATAAAAGCTGTGTAAATGTAGGTACCTAAGGAATTTTGAATTTAGGCAACAATAAATTGTAGTATAGGTACCTAATCATTATTGAAGTAAATATTTTACTATCAAATCAGTTATAGGCTTTATGCCATGCTGTTAAAACGTATGTAAGTAGGTGTAAATGCACCTACAGCTGGGGAATCGATATAGTCTACTTACCTATAGTTTACATCATGCAATGCCTAGTTCTTCTTTCTTGTTTATCGTTTATAGAATTTCGAGACATTTTAAGTGAACTTAAAGTCCTTTTTAAAATTTTGGTACATGTCTATCTGTCAATATGAATTTATTGTAAGGTGCTGAATTTTTATGAACTTAGATACCTACACTAGGAAACCTGTAGTGTGAACTATATTCATTCTGTAAATCGACATCTGTAACATTAAAAGTTGTATAACTTCTTAAAAAATATATCTTTTCGGCACATATTTCTACAAAATCGATCACAGAATTTTTCGGTTTTGGTAACTACAATTTTAATAAAATGTAGGTATAACTTCTTTGTCTGACAAATAATGCTAGAGAATTAAGCAGTTTTTAAATTGCCAATGCATTTATTTAAATGATTAGACATATGTCAATTTAGGCTATATTAATATCCTCCTTTATTATTTTCAATTTCCGCTTGATAATTGCTACAACGGGAATCATTTGACGAATCGCTTTAGCGTCGGAACGCGGCCTACTGGATGTTAATCAAAACACCCGGCAAATTCAACTTGAAAACTTCAAATCTGCTGCGGCGGTCGGAACTGGGAAAGCATCTGGGAATCTGGGCGAGGAATCAATCACGAATCAATAAATAAACTGTTAAAGTCAGTTCGCACAGGACGCGAAACAAGACATCACTCCAAAAAATACCAATCCGGTTAATCAGGCCGATAAATAACAATATGAATATGATCATGGGCTGCATGCACACACATGCATGATCTCCCACTTGCGGCCGGTTATAAATAACCCATAAAACACGTCAAAATCAACCGGAACACTCGTTTCGGGGGCCGCGATTCGCCCGCTGCGGGGACAGGCCCCCGGCGCCCCGCCCCTCTTTAAGACCCCGCCCCGAGACCGTTCCGAAAGCTCAGACCATCGTGAAAGCTCGTGCTGAACACATCGACCATGGTAGAAAAGTGCATGGGTTGGTGGTTTGTCAGGTTCGGACTGATTTGGTGAGGTTGCGGACGGTTCAGTGTTTGAGACTGTTCGAAATGTGGTATTAGTGCCTCGACGAACTGAATGGTGCGATTTTAGAACGTTAGTTTCTTAGGGACGATGGCGACGCTAGCCAGCAATTTACAGGCCCATCACTTCAGGTCAAACCTGGAGGCTGAGGGCTCCATGGACTCAAATGACGCCTCCACTAATTTCGAGGAATCGTCGCACCTCGACGACAACAGCTGCTGCAGCAACGACACCATCCTCTCCGTCGGCAACGAGAACCCGGGCGATCTCTCGTTCAAAAACATCGAGAGCCACCTCAATGCTATCTCGCAGATTACAAATTCGACGCTGGACCCGGAGCGTAAAGAATCCCGAAGCCCTAGTCTATCGAGCACCAAATCGACTCCCAGCTCTCCAACCCCTAGCTACATGTATAGCTTGTCGGAGAAGTCAAACCCCACGTCACCTGCGGAGGGTAGCTTCGTCAGCCCCGTGTTCAGGCCGAATTTGTGTTCGCCAGTTAGCCCCCAAAGGCTGAGCCCCAGCAGCCAAAGGCTGAGCCTCTCGGGACCCGACTCGCCTGAGAGCCTCAACCAGAGCCCCAGGCCCTCCGAGACGCAGCATTTCTTCTTCCGGCCCGGCGCCAAGACTCCAAGCAATAACGAGGCCTGCCAGGGGGCTCTTAAGTTCTCGATAGATAATATCCTGAAGGCTGATTTCGGCCGGAGGATCACCGACCCCATCAACATTAAGAAGGCGAAACCCCGGAAGGTCGTGCCCGAGAAGAGCTTCGATGAAGGCAAGAATGCCGACCCCGTCGACTTGTGCAAAACCGACGCCACCAGCAACGGTTCCGTTAGTTCCACGAATTCTACTGAAACGCTGAAGGGGAGTCAACCAATGTTGTGGCCTGCGTGGGTCTACTGCACCCGGTATAGCGACCGACCAAGCTCAGGTAGCAATTATTGACTATTATTATTATTATTATTAATGATAAGGATGACTATATGCCTACATATGTTAGCATATGCTGCTATAAATATCTACATAAGTACAATTAAAACATGGTTAGGCTACAAAATAAACAAGGAAGAAACAACTAATGCTATGTAGCAATATTATTGACTACCGTACTAAGTATTATTATCGATTTTTATTACATATCAACATACAATTACAGTATTGTGCAAATTAATTATGAACACAAACTATTTTACTGAAGAAACATTTCATTTGTTATAAAGTCGAAGTTAAGGGGAAATTAAAGCTGTCATACTTTTGCACCTATTTTTACCTTTCTTCAGACCATCACGAATAGGGCCCCCAGATAACGAAAAATATGTTCTATCAATTTCGTTCGTCTGCCTGTCTGTTGGTGCTATTTGTTGGAGGAAGACTTTGACTGTATACTTACTCGTTTCGGCACTTTTTTAACATTTTTTCCAAATCTCGTACCTAAACAACATAGGAATTAAATATCTACTGCCTGGATATTTTTGCTCTTCTTTCGGTGTTCCATTTTAAATACTCTGGTCTTACAGCTTTTCCATGAGAATGCCCTTTAACCAAGTCTTGAAAACATTTCTGATGCGTATCATTAAATCGATGGCGGAGAGCTGAAGGAAAATTGCTTCTCCATTAGGGAAACGTTTTCCAGTTTTAGATCCAAATGTTCTTCCGGTGATTGTTTATACTTTTGGTTGTTCATTAGCCCTTTCCAAGTAATTCAGGTCCCTTATATAAAATATTTAGTCTAGTCGTTTTGTTAAAAATTACAATCATCAAAGAACATCACGTACTTCCAGTTCCATATTCTTCCATATCCTAAAAAATTTCCACGCACCAACGTTGGCTAAACCTGTTTGCAGGTCAAAATTAGTTTTGCTGGAGTAATTTGGCATTTCTCATTAAAATAGCCTCAGCTCGGGGGTAGTCTCTCTTTTGCTTCAACATTTCCTCTTTGCTCCACTACAACTGTTCCAATTTTCCTTTTTTGGTTCTGCATTCACGCCAGGTTCCTAAGTAACGCCTTTCTGTGCCACTTAAGTGTGTTTATCTAAAGTCACAATATTTTCTCCGTCCATGGAATAAGTCTTTAAATGATAATATTTCTATTAAAACCTTACTAAATATAGTACCAACAGCTGAACTTCAAGACAGAATGAATCAATCATATTTTCATGTGCTATAATTGCCAAAGTTAACACAATGTTGCCATATGTAAAAATGTTAAATAATGGCAGTGTTCACAATAATTCTCACAATATGGCAATATCATTGCCCACTATGATCATTGCTCATTTTTATTAAGTATCCACGTACAATGAACTGCGAACGTTATATTTATATTAACTATAACACTGTACCTAAAAGCAATAATAAAATTCGGCGATTATTCTGGGTTAGGTATCTATCAATAAGAAATATCATGTCATATGGGAGGCTACATCAACTAGAGAATATATACCTAGAAGAAAACTTTAGTCACAACTTATTGCCATCTCCGGATAATTGTTTAAACAACTAAGCTGTCCTCTTCTTGAATTTTAAAACTAAAACAAGAAAATTAAAATATGATTAAGCTATAAGACAAGTCATGTTAATATACTAATGAGAGTAGGTAATATGTAAATCAAAACTTTTTTAAATTAGCAGTACCTAGTTAATGAAATGTATAATTGCTGAAAAAACAATATTTAAGATGAAACAAAACCAAACATCGGCGCTCAGCATCAACCAAAATATATCTGTTTTAATCAGAATAACAGCTAGATACCTTTATTTTGAACGAAATATGGAAAAAAGACTATTATCTCTACTAGAAACTGAAAGTAAAATCAACAACAAATTCTTAATTTTTAAAAGTCACATGAATGTATTTGCAATGATTTGCATTTATTCTATAGGACGTTTGTAACTTATTTTGAATGCCACGTGAAGCAAATGAGAGCACTAATAGGGGAAAATTGAAATTTCCTTTAATCATATTAATATGAAATTTTAGTAAAGGTCCTATAGACCACCATATATCTAAAGTCTGATAGGCAATGCCTTATATGGGGCGCCAATAGAAACTATTACGAGTATAATTATTGATGAATCTATATTTATATTTCTGCTTACTGATAACATTATTTGAGTAAAATACCATAATAATAGGGGGAAAAATAATTTTGTTTATACTTTCCAACGAAAGACTTGTTCGACGTTAACTCCAACTGTCTGGCACGCAGCACCATGTATTATACTATAAAGCCGTTGCTAAAATCATCAGGCAGTTATTATGCTAATAATTGAATTTATAGTTTTAAGTAAACTTTAAGAAACAAAATTGGATAGTATGCATTTAACGTATACCTACATTACTATAACTTTTTTGTGTAGTGTAAAGACAAATCGACAATGGAATCATATTATTATTAATTTTGACATGAACAAAAGTACTGTATACCTAATCAACACTTTTAACGGTGTTTATCGCAGCCCAATTTTGTAAAATTTAGTTGGATCTAAGACAGCGCAAACAAAAGCATAATAACTAAAATAGAATTACTTAGCCACTCAGTAAAGTTGTTTTAAATACCTAAATCCAGAATAATTGCTGAACTGATTTTATTCAGTTAATCGAGGGTTGTAATTAATTTCAAAAATTCAAACAACCCTTAAAATATTATGATATAATTTTAATTTCTCCGTTAGGTCATGTCGATAGTGTTTTTTAAAGGAAATAGTCTTGTAGTATGGCTGATAAAACTATTGAACTGCTAAAAAAATTGAAAAGGCTAGATTGATTAACGACCAACAACATAGAAAAATATTAAATCAAAAGATTTTTTCGACATTAAGTCTGACACACAACACTATGTATACAAATCCAATATCAACTATCATACGTTAATAATTTAATATATAGTTTTGAGTAAAGTTTAATAAGAAACAATATTACCTACTTATATAGCATTTAACGTATACATACATTCCTATAACTTTTGTGTAGTGTAAAAGCAAGTCAATAATTTAATCATATTTTTAATATGAAGCAAAATACTGTATAACCAAAACATATAACGGTGTCTATCGTAGCTCATTTTTGTAAAATTTAGTTGGATCTAAGCACAAAGAAACCTAACAACTAAAACAGTATTACTTAGCCACTTGTTCAATTAAATTGTTTTTAAATAAATCACTGAACTGATTTTTTTTCGCTTCTTTTAATAATCAAGAAGTTGTAATTAATTTAAAAAATGGAAACAACCCTCAACATTTATGATGTAATTTAATTCTGTCGTTAGGTAATAGCGATATGTCTTTTCTGATAGTAAAATCATTTTAAAGAGTCCAGCCCAAGTCTACTACTAATAAATGCATTTTTTAATCTGGTTCACACTTAGTAAAACTATCAAAAAGAGTTCTCCAGAGATCCTTATTTAGACCTTTGTTTATAATTTTTAAGCCGATTCAAATTAGTTTTTACAAAACAATTTGTGCAGATGACACGCTTGCCTTATTGTTGATAAAACAATTGAACTGCTGAAAAAAGTTGAAAAAGCTAGCTTGAGTAATGACTAACAACATAAAAATTACACTAATTAGAAAGCTCCATATCTTCGTTTTGTATCTTTCGGTGAAGGACTTGTTTGATGTTGTCTGGCACGCAACACCCTATATATAAAGCCGAAGTGAACCATCAGGCAGTTATCCCAATAATTGAATTTACAGTTTTGAAATCCGACGCCCTAAAGGGCAAAAAGATAGGTACTTATAAGAAATGTACCTAGCATTTAACATCTATAACTTTTTTGTGTAGTGTGAGGGAAGGCAAATCAGCAATTGAATAATACATTTTTGATTGAAGAAAAGTACTATGTAACCCAAAGCTGAGCAAATTACTTTCAAATGTGATTAATTACCAACTACCAGTTACCACCCAAAGAAGTAATTGAATGGCCAGATTTTCAATCACTCAAATGCAATAGTAATTTAATTATCAACTACTTCGTAATTGTAATTGCAAAACATAAATTACTTTTTCAATTAGTTTCACTAGAAATTTTTGTCCTATATTAGCTATTTAATAGTACGTTTTAAACAAGCAAATTGAAATAAATAAATTATTATTATGAACCAACAAGTATTTTATACCTAGTGAAGCTATTTGTTGTCAATTGTCACGGAAAAAATTAATTCTGCACTTACCGCAGACATATTTTTCGCTTCTTACACCATAACTATTAGCAATGCTACATCCTGCACAGTCTACACTAGACACAACACATGCACATATCATCTACAAACATGCGCGCCTGCTCCAAGTATCTCTTTGCTCGTGCACAAAACTAGCTGTTTTTCTACTATTTGTAGGAAATCATAAACTATACCTACTTCTACTGTTTCAGGAATGCCCTATTGCCATTTGCTTAACATGAAACTTAATAAGGCCTCATTTTATTTTTTGCGTGCTGAACATCTAATACCCCATCGAGGCCAATAATTTGTAAGTACTAAATTGAAGAAGTAATTGTCAAGTACTTTAACAATAATGGGAATTACCAATTACAATTACCGTATTTTGAAAAGTAAATCAATTCCAAGACAAATCAACAAAACGAAATTTAATTAGTAATTTAATTACAAAGTAATCAATTCGTGTCCAGCTGTGATATAACCGAAATATCTAATGCTATGATAAATATCAGTCCATTTTTGTAAAATTTTGTTAGATCTAATGTTGTCTGAAGTTAGAGTTCATCAAGATGGCTCAAGGAAAAGTAGATATAAGAACTAAAATAGTGCTTTACCACTCGCTTAGTTTTTTAAGACATTAAAAATAATTAATGAACTAGTCAGGGACTATAATTACTTAATAATTTAAAATATTTCAACAACCCTCAAGATATTACGATAGCGTTTTAATCTTTCATTGGGTAATATTGACATGTTTTTTTTTATAAGACAATGTCAATTGTAAACGCAACACTCCTTACTGTTAGGGAGAGCCTTACAGATTTTAAAGGGTACAGGTCAAGGCTACTAATAATAAATCATTTTAAAGTTTCTCACACTTAGTAAAACTATTGAAAAGATTTCCCCAGGGATCCTTACTGAGACCTCCATTGTTTATAAATTTTAAGCAGATTCAAATCAGTTTTTAAAAAACAATTCGCGCAGATGACAGTATTGCGTTATTGTTGATATACCTAACTATTAAAAAAGGTTGAAAAGCTAAATTGGTTAATAACCAACAACAAAATAACGTTAATCAGAAAGCTTAATCTCTTCATTCTGCATATTTGAATAGAAGACATGTTTTACGTTATCTGACACGCAATACCCTGTATATAAACCATCAGGCATTTATGCCAATAATTGAATGTACAATTTTGAAATATGTGCACGCACATGTAAAATTTAAGAACTTTTTATATAGCCATGAACATCTATAACTTTTTTGTGTAGTGTAAGAGCAAATCAACAATCGAATCATAGATTTTTAATTAAAGTAATTGTCTAAGCGAAGCATTTAACGCTATGATAAATAATAGTCCATTATTTTAAAAGTTTGTTAAATCTAACGGCCTAAAGTTCGAGTTCATCAAGAAAAAACATAAGTGAAATTAATTTTTAAAATTGAAACAACCCTCAAGCTATTATGTTAGGATTTTAATCTCTCCTTAAGTCATGGCGATACTTTTTTAAAGAAAACATCAATAGTAAAAGCGATAACTTTAGAAATAGCTACTGATAGGGAGAGCTCTATAGATTTAAAGGGTTCAGATCGAGTCTACTATTAATAAATACATTTTAAAATCTTGTTCCTCGGGGATCCTTACTGAGATCTATATTGTTTACACGTTTTAAGTCGATTCAAATCAGTTTTTACAAAACAATTAGCACACATAACACTCTTGCACTATTGAACTATTGTTGAAAGAAGCTAAATTAATTAATTTTAATTAAAGAGAGCTTTCCGAGTTGCAAATAAATATAAGAGATAACGATAAGACTTTAGGCTAAAATTCCGTATTAAATTATGAATTTAATAGTAAACATAGTACAGAATTTGCTATTATGGTATTTCTAGATTTTTATCTTTAATAACTCTTGTGTACAGTTGTCGCAAGAAAATATTGATGAACAAATTATGTGCAAAAGTGATGGATCCACTTTGGGCAATAGAGAATTGCTTCTTCGCAAGAATTAATCTCGCTATATTTTTTACAAAGAAATAATAAAAATATGAAAAAGCACATTCGCTACCAGTGTCTATAACGCCATTCTTATCGATTGCCAAAACTTTGCGAAGCACGAGTATATATAAATTTGTCGCACTTAAAACAAGAACAAATATCTATTCTATATTAATAACATCAAAGCCTAAGAACGTAAGAAAGCATTTAACATTTACTCATTGTTAGTCGCTGTTTGTTATTGTTGCGACAGTTCTTATTAAGCGGCGCAGAAATAAAACAAATGCCGTTGCTGCCCTTTTAAATAATTAATTAAGACGCCTTCCTTTTGGCCCGGGTGACATTTAGTAAATGTCCACCAGAAGTAGAAATTCCAATAAAGCAAGGCTTCGCCCACCGGCCGTAATGGGATTTTATTAATGTACAGTTTGTCGGTGAAACTACAACCAAAATACTGTGGGTGGAAACTGCTTTTGTGGACATCCGCTTTTTAGAAATTTACGACCCACGGCGCGTACAGTCTTTTCGTCAATTTACATGAAAGAGGAGCCGTCACCGGTGCCAACAGAAATGTCAGCCTACAAAGCTGGAACAACTGCGGTGGGAAGTCGCTAATTTATTTGCGAATTTATAATTGTTCGGTTTGGCAGCGAAACCGGGGACGTGTTAATTATTAACTTTTCAATTTCTGGCTTTTTTAAATGTAGGTGTCCCGTGGGAGAATATAGTTTGCACAATATGATCAACTTTTTAAAAGTAATCCGACAGTAAAATCAGAAATCGAACATTTGCGTTGGATTTCGAGCTATAATTAACAACTATTATTTGTTTAAATATGAAAAATAAAGTGTAGTTTTTATTGAAATTGTAATCGTCTCGGAATTGATGTATTTCTCATTTATTGAATATTGAGTACCTACGCTGAGAAATTGCTGGTTTTCAAAGTTCATTTGTTTTTGTCCAAATATTCAAATAAGTAAACTTTGACCTCAAATAAATTATTAAAAGTTCCCCATGTGATTCATTTTAAAGAAAATGGGTGATCGTTTACTGTTATAGATTTAAAAGGTTAGAAGCTTCTTATCCAATTTACGATAATTATAACTGACCATATCGAGACATCGTGATCGTTTTCACTATCATTCCTAATCTGCATCAGCCGGCGAGACTATTAAATCAAAGATTTTTTACGCTGAAAACGTAAACCTCCGTCTAGAGCAGTCCTAATCACTTAATCAGAACATTAAGCTAATTAACATTTTTGTCTATCAATAAATTACCTACAAAGAAGTATTTCTCGATAACGTGTGGAGGGATATCGTATAAACAGGAATAGAAAAAATACAAATACAGAGCACAATTAGCATATTCATGAAGTCAAGCTCGAGATTAACTTGTTGTTAAATGTACTGTATATAGGGTGTGTTACTCGTTTGATTAATTAATCTGTTTTAATTAGTTGCAAATTAAGGCACGCAGAGATTACGGCGATTGAAACTGTAGAGGAGACATTATTTTTTTAACACTAGAATTACTCGACTTGTTTTTTTGAAAGAGTGGATCGCCCCATTTTAATACGGGCATAATTTTCCACTTTAAAAAGAATTTTGCAAAATTTGAATGCAAACGCTGCGATAATTTCCTGTCGTTTGCTAGCCTGATAAGCCACGATTATTTTAAATTATTTTAAAATGTTAAATAGATTTTGATGCTTGTAAAGCGAAATTTGTTTTTGTTTTGTATTGTTGCTAGACTTAAATTTAAAATAAAAATTGTGAGCAGTTGGCGCCTTGTAACAAACATATAAAAGTAGATTCAACTTTTGCAATTGCCTATTATTTGCCAGTCTGAAGTTTTCACATATTGTATTATAATAGCCTCTCTTTATAATGATGGGGTTTTTAATAAAAATCTAAAATTAATAGTTATGGCAAAAGATACTACACTTGACTCTGCTTTTATATTACTTTGGTTTATAATGCACTGATACATTTGAGTTCTTTTAGCGTCTCACTAATTGTCTTTTGATCGGTTGCCTTACATTTCCATTGCTCTTTACAATAATTATTTTGCTCCCACTGTTTCGTTTACCTTTCAGCTAATTTGCCATTTGCTGGCTTATACACTTTTAATACATAACGCTTGTATACTTTCCGTACTTAACAAATTATTCTGTATCATTTTATTCACATTATGTTTGATGTAACTAAGCTCAAATCCTTCAGTTATAAGTTAAATTGCATTTGGCTCTTCAGAACATATTTATTATATCTGAAACTCTGTAATCCTGTAATCCTTCTGAAACCTGCCTTATCTCATGCTAACTCTTATCCCTCAAATTATTAGTAACGCTGCTCACATCAAGTGCATTTATTAATGAAAAGTATTGATTATCTTGCAATAAATAAAATATTTAATTCTGTGCTCATTTTCACCTTATTCGTTTAGTTAATTACGCAATCAGAATTGCTGTGGGCAGTAAACCATTACAATATTAATTAAATTCTTGCGTTGTGGAATTGTGCTGCAGCTATAAAATGGTTTGTACCTATAGATATCATTACAGATTGCTTTTCTATATTTTTCTTGTAAATGCCATTAGCTTGGGGAACTACTTGAAAAGCTACCTACAAATCAGGACGCATATTTGCTGAAGTTTTTCCCTTTTAAGCTGGCGCAAGGTTATTTGTTTATATTTATTTATGTAACACAACTGGCAGTTGGCTGTCCAACACAATGCATGACAGCTCATTAGACATCGAGAATAACCTTTGAAATTAATAGCAGAATAACGCTCTTTAGCAAAGGAGCCGGATCGTGAGCGTATATTATTAGCCTCGGACTTTTTCAGCTTGTCAATTAGATATTTAGAGTCGGACGTTGGCAATTTAGCAAGCCGTGATTGCGCTAGATACACTTTAGAGCCATCGTGCAGGAAATTAAGGGAATTTATGAAAGGAAGTGCCCCTGTGACGATCACAACGTGCATAATGCTATCATATGCATGCCATTTGCCCATGTCGATGGCAGTGACTAGTTAGCAGCTATAGGAACAAATTTCGCTATTTGTACGGGCGAAGCAGGTAATTTAGTCAAGAATGCTGCGTATTTAGCTCTAAAACTGCATGGGCTCTAAATACGTGAGCAAGTGATTAATTTCGACTAATTTGCAGCCATATAAATCTCGAGCAATTTAATGAAGGACCGTTTCTAGCGCTGTTCACGTGGGCACATTTCGTGTTTCAATTTCGCAGAGCAAACGGCGTTTAATATGCACACAAATGTCAGCATTTAGTATAATAGAGCAAAAAGTGCCATTAATGTCAATAGCGAAGTTTATTCAAGGAGCGCGATCGCCAATTATATCATTTAGAGCGGAATGCATAGACCGGCTTTAAATAAGGTAATAAACTTCCACATATGTGAAGGATATCGAGAGTAATGATACTGTGCCAGTAATATAATTAATTGCGAACGCGATTATTAATGAAATCAAGAACGCGTTATTAATGCTACTGTCAGCGTTCGTATAATACCCTCAATTTTGCACTTAGTGGTTTTATTTCCGATTCTTGCTCTTAAATTGGTGGAAAAAAGACCATGGTCGAAATTGGATGTGTAATCTTCTTGCAGATTCGTATCAGAACTGACTTACGAATTCACCAGTTATTAGATACAGGGCTGACAGTTAATACAGCTTTTTACCAGTGTGTAATTTTGAAATATTTTTTGTTATTAGAACCTTATCGTTATATTTTACTAAAATTAACTCGCCAAATAGTCTTTGCAAATTATTTAATGTATTGTTATAATATAAAGTCATATATTACAATTAATAGTTAACACAACTTTTCACCAAAGTGCAATCCTAAAGAATTTTGTTTTTGAACACCTTGTTAAATTTTATGATCATTAATATGCAACAGTATCTGTAAATGATTTAATCCATTGTTATTACAATAGAAACGTACATGTTTGCGAGCTTTACAGTTAATATAGCTTTTTACCAGTGTGAAATCGTAAAATATGCCGTAACAGCTAATTCGCAAAGGTTTTCCAAAATAAAAATTATAGAAATTTAAACAACGAACTAATTTTGCAACTTCCTCTCCTCACTTTGGCCATCAGCAAGAAATAAACAAATAGCACCGGGCCGGAAACGCTGCCTGTTAATTGTTTCCTTCAGCAAAAACCGAAGGCAGCAATGGGTTATCGCCTTTTAATATATATTAATTGCCGCAACTATTATTCCTTGCATAAATAATCCACTCCTGGACAGATGAAATAGCCGAAGCGTGCTTCCACAGATCATCGGGATTTAAAAAAAATCAGGTGCGGATTATTATTTGCAGGTACCCGCATTTATTTATGTGGTCATTTGGCGGCTCGGAATAATGCTGATAATTGGTCAATTATGCTCTTGTATGGAATGATAATAATGTTGCAACATCCCAGTACTAACGGCGGACAGTTACAAAAATTCCCTGTTATGGTGTCGATACCATTTAGAAGATTACACACTGAGCGGTTGGCAATTTCCTCGGTTTGTCAGCCATAACAATTACAATTTAATTATATTAGAAAATTCCAAATAGTAATCATAAAGCAGCTCTTCTGACGGGGTTGTTTATGTTTATATCCTAAGTTGTCGATTATCCGTATTAACTCGTAATGGGTCCGGTAAATATTCATGAGGAAATCGACATTTATTACCTTGGCGTCGTGTTATGAACGTGTTGATGTCCGAATCTCTAATGCCTAACAGTTATCCTCAAATTACACTGACGGAAGCGAGACATCAAACAGCATTTTGTATCAAATTACAGTTGCGGAAATATAATGGCAGTGAGGTGCATTAAGTACGACTTTCGCTGCGTCTATTATGACAGGCTGGTATTTTGAATGTTGCTAAAAACTATTTTTGCCACTGGTCTGAGCATGATTTCCAACAAAAGGAATCCGAGGCAGACAATAAAATATAAGGTTTCGCGCTTCTGCTAGTTTCTGATTGAGTGCCCATTTGCATATGCTTAGAGTTAATTTATAATAATTTTGTTTTTTCGGCGTGTTTTACACTAGAGACACAGAAACCAACCCAAATGTCAACTTATTAAAAGCATCTTTAGCCTGATCTATCTTCATACAGGGGTCTTGCTCAGCCTCTTCCAATGATGTTTAAATTTGCATATGTCACATACGATGCACTCTTCTCTAATTGCTTCAATTTAACATCAAGAGTGTACGTACTAAAAATATTTAAAATAAGTGAAAAGAATGGAATTCGAGCTAATGAATCTATAAGGCCGAATTGAAATGTTAATTTGAGACTAAGTAAAGATGTTAAACCCAAGGTTGTAAGTAAAGTTCAGTGAAGTTTTAACGGTTTGGCCTTGGGGGACATAAATAATTAAAATTCAAGATATTATGTGTTGGCAGAGACATCAAATTTTCTCGGTTTATGCTGTATGGCAAGCAATAAATCAAGAGTAGTATTTATCTATCTGCAATACACATGGTAAAAACAAACTAATAAATTCCAGAGCTAATTTTTATCGATTGATGAAAACTGTTTTTGAGATGTTCAAATTGCTTTTACCGATGATATATTGGCTGTATTTTTTAGATAAAAACAAACCTTCATTCATTTTAGTTAATTCGAAATGAGAGTTAAAATGCATATTAGTTAAAATGTCTATAGATTAAACCAACTTAGAAAAACAACTGTTCAAGTGAAAGTTAAAGCCAATATGGTTTCGTCTCACCTGGATGCTTTTTGTTCAATTTTTGATCACGCAGTTTTATTACTCTGTGGCTTCGCGTTATGTATAGTATATAGTACAGTCCTAAAGAAGCTTAATGTCTGTATAAACTAGTACTTTAACAACAATCTATGTTACAAAGCAAAAACCTTTATTATATACGGTATGTCCCCGAACTAAATTACAAAGAGAAAGGCAATATTTTTTATTTCTCAAACAAATCGCTCTTAATAAAATCTCAGTAATAGGCAAATTGTTATTCGTGGTGGCCATTGAAACAAATTGCTTATAGTGAACCATTCTTTTTTTTATTCAATGGTAGCATTGTAACTAATTTTTTGAGTAACCATTTCTACTAAGAAACTGTAAGAATTTCAACAAAATGCAATCGCTTATAAATTTATACATTTAAATCGTATTAATATATATTAATACGCTATAAAATAACTTATGTCCAATGAGTTTCTAGAATGATTTAAATTCTATCATGCTTGTACCGACAGAAGAATAAGAAAGTTTTACTCCAGGCGTTGGAATTTCATTCTGTGGAGATACAAGGGATTAATATTAGATTATCATTTCTTGATAGATTGCTATATAATCTGATAAAATGTATCAAACAATTTAAACATATCGTTGGAAATAATTTGAATTACTTCCAGTTATATACAATAAATGTGAGCTTCGAAGGGTAGCCTATCCAGTTACTTAAAAAATAGGTTCTAAACTCATCCTTTTAGTAAGAAAGCAACGCAGTCGTCGATAAATGCATTTGATAGAAATCTAAATAACTAGATTAGTTTCATAATAATAGTATAGATCAAGAACGTGCTATTAATGCTACTGTGAGCCTTCGTATAATACCCTCAATTTTTCACTTCGGGAGTTTATAGTCGCAGTTTTGATTCTGAGTTAGATTGGTGGAAAAAAGAACAGTCACCTACGCTATCTAGCGTAAGGTTAGCAAACTAATTACCGTCTTCTGTAACTAATGACAATTTTCTAGAAATGAATTCTCCTGTAACGAGAACTTATAAATTAATGTAGAATTTATAATTTCATATCAGATACTGCTGTGTTAGAACTGAACTACGAATAAAAAACTGAAAAGCAAGAGATAATAGCCCTCCGAACACGGCAGAGCTTCTTTTCCTTTTATGTAAAGATGGAATTCATCTTGGCTAAATGTATAATAATTTAAAAACTGATATAGTAGTTCGAATATAAATAGGTAAATTTTAACTCATTTTCAATTAATATGGGCACATGATTATCACGGGTTAAGTTTAGTTACAATATAAACTTAAATGTTAGAGATTTTCACCAGTGTAAAATTCTAAAATATTTTATTTTATTAGAACCCTGTAGTTGTATTACTTATACAAAATAAGTCTCTTAATAATCTTTGTAAATTATTTCGGGTCCACGCCAATTGAGCACCAAGCTCTCGATGTAATAAATGTAGACCGGCGAACTGAGTACCAGGCAGAACGACCCTTTGAGACAGGCGAATTCAGCACTTTGACCTCGGTCCACTTTGTAATGTTAATCTTTTCATTTCAATTTATAATTATTATTAGCACACAATTCAAATTTTAACGATATCATTAAAAACCAATTTGTAACTCGTTGGTATTGGGAAACCTCATCATCAAAATTATATTTTTTCTCTGAAACACATCTATTATTTGCGATAAATGAAATAATATAAATTATGATTTTCTGAATATACACTGCAATGTTAATAACATAATTATTGCTAAATAATTTTGTAAATAAAAGAAGGCCTACTATGACTTTTGATTTTTATTTGGCCGAGAATAGATAACTGTTTGCATTAATTCAGCACCTGATAACTTGTTAGTTTGTTAATGAACAAACTAGTAATACAGTGCGCAATTGGCTAATCTAAGTGATCAATTGGTCGGTCTCCGTTTGGTCCTTGTGCTCAATTGGGTGTGTCCGGCAACGGTATACATTTTACCTGGAGTAGTAAAGTGCTCAATTGGTGCCCGTCCATTATTTCATGTATAGTTACAATATAAAGTTATATATTTGCGTTTATTTGACAGCTAATACGGCTTTTTATCAGACAGCAATACTAAAATGTTTTGTTCTGATAAGACTTTGTAATATAATTTAATGTATTATTATTGCAAAAGAATCTTATATGTTTGCGTTGTTTGCCAGTTAATACAACTCCGCACCCACCATTTAGTTAATAGGGAAGTAACGCAATCGTTGAAGGCGTGGTGCGTGGTGCAAGTAACATCACTCACTACAGTATGAAATGTGTGTTAAATTACTATGCTTCAGAAGATATGATCCGTCACAACGTAGGCTACAGTCCTCAATAGATTTTAACGTTTTAAAATTAGATCAACATCATCTATTATATCAACAAATGCATTTTTAGACGACCACATATGAAAGTAACATTATCGCGACAGCAGCCTACTACAGAAAGTTGACAATTTCATACACTAGCACGATATTATATCGTACTAGTCATATCGTAACGGCATAAAGTTATTCAAATCACGGCCTGCTTAATTGTGTGACAAACGTCACTTTGACGTTTGTCACACAATTCAGCAGACCGTGATTCAAATAATCCAGACGCTTTTGCTTTATTCGTTTGCTCTGCTTCCAACAAGCTCTAATTTTTTATAATTGTACCAATAATAATATAACAATCAATTTTGCAAATGAAATAAATCAATTCTTAAAAATAGAATTTACTTTGAGTGGTCGTCTAAAAAATAGTGTTCATAACTCGCCCGAAAGTGCAAATATATGTGCTCGTGTTTTAGATCCACTCGGGCTTCGCTTCGCTACGCCCTCGTTTGTCTAATCAACACTCGCACAAAATTTGCTACTTTCGACGCTTGTAATGAAAATAACTATTTGAACGAAGTCCAAATAGAACAGTATCTTGATATCGGTATGGACATAGCATACAGTCGTTAAACAGCGAAAAGGAAGCTGTAATTCTAGATTATACCTCTGAGTAACTGCTGCCATTTATTAAACAATAACAGCAGTTGCAACCTTATTCATAATATAAGCGCTAAATGATTTTTTTTTCATTTCTACATTTATATTTCTAGCTACTTCCTGTTTAAATGGAGCTGTTATTAAACTAGTTTTTAGCTGACATTTCCTACAGGTTCAATTTTGCTAAGACTTTTTATAGCTAGAATGATAATTGAGTTATGAAGAAATCCCATGCGTTCTGACTCATGCTGTACGTTATGACAAACAAATGATAGAATGCATAATTTAAAACATGTTTTTGTAATGAGAGACTAGTTACATAGTAATGTAGCTTTTTCAAAAATTTGTAGGTACCATAAAAGATGCCAATCGTTAAATCGAAAACACATAACGTAAGCAGTGACTTTTCGAGTTGAAATTTATTTGACCACAGGAGCATTTCACTTTCCAGTCCCCAAGATTATATACACCATGAAAATCGACCGCATCGATGTTCACGCATCACAAACCGCATTGAGAACTAAATCTCCCAACAATTGCGCGGGATTTCATGGTGCACCTACCCCAAGCAAAATATTTACCCTACGGGGAGCAACCGCGGCGACCGTAGAATGTATTGCACTCGCCATTTAGGGTCATAATTGTATCAAGAGCCACACCAGATGCTAGTTGGAAGTATTGTTCGGGGACATATTGTTGGATAGATTAGCAACAGTGTCGATTCTGTGTACAAGTCATCCTTTTGTGCCGGTGACAGGCGCAGTGCATTTCCAGATTGGCATTAACTTGCACCCGGGGGCATTTTAAATCCTAATGACCATGGCTTGCCGAGATTGATGTTGTATGGCTCGATGAGATGCGTGATGGCTCCAATTCAGGCTGATGGATCCGTCTCGGCGGTAATTATGATGGTTTTTCATTAGCCGATTGATTATTTGAGCGTTAATGCAGGAAGCTGGCAATAGAAATGCATGGCTTTCGAATAAGGACTGCGAATGCAGCAATTCGAGCTTTATGTTTGCTTTGTTTTTAGAAGTTTGTCTCAAACGATTAATTGAAGTGCTGGCAATTTCTATGCCACTTTTTGCCAGTGGAACGACATGAAGATGTCATTTCAGATTTGCTTTACAAGCTTCCCACGGCAATTTCTTACTGAATTAGTTTTGAGCTAGTTAATATTGTAATGATTACGCGTTTCTTACAGACTTACAATTTTAAGAGTGGTGACGCATTGAAAAATACTACTGTAATATTAAGGTAGAAATAACTAGTTTTCTGTTTTTAAAATATTAATTTTTCAGAGAATTTTGAAATGAAATATGAATTAAGAAATTTAATTTGATAGAAATGCTAAACAATAAAGTATTAAAATGGTAAGAAATTAGGTAAATGCCTTTTTTTTAATTTCAGGTATTCTAGCTTTTTCCACTTCATAATTTTGTATAATATCCATATCTTCATCTAGTACTTGTTGTAGTATCACCCGTGGTATTCGCTAGAATCTAAAGCTCATATTAATGTTGTTCTCTATTAAAAATAAGTATGTGGAGAAGGAATCTGGCCTGAAATTGACAAACCATCTTTGTTTGAGATGTTCGTTTAACATACCTTTAACACTGTACTGAATGATGTGACTAGTACCATGCACTTGAAGACTAAATGACTTTCCTAGTCACACGAGGGGTGTGTAGCCCATCTTTTTAAGTTACTGAGTAGGCTACCCATCAAGGTACTAACATTTCTTTTCTATTCTTCCCATTCTCATGTCTATCTGTGACCGGATGTTAGCGATGATCCTGGTACTGATGATCTTGTTGGTATCAGCTCGAAAAGGCCATGTGGTAGTGGGCGAAACCATTGCCGTAGACTCTTGAGCGAAGAGACAAATCTCCTGCCACATCCTCTTCTTCACATCACCTTACCTTGCAATAATAATCGAAGAATACGATGGCGCTGTTCCATTTCTAATGATATGGTTTAGCTATTCTAAATTCCTTTTTAACCGTTCCCATGGTATCCATATCTTTATCTAGTTGTTGTAGTGGTGTAAGTTTATAACGCAAACTTCTCATCATATTCTCAAGAATTGAAAGTAATTGTGTCATCGGCTAAAAACAAGTTTTGGAGAGAGACTTTGGCTTGACATTCAAAAAATTATCTTTTTTGAAACTTGGTCGTTTAACATACCTTCGACACTGTACTGTATAATGTGAGTAGTACCATGCCTTCGTCGACTAAATTGTTTCTCTACTAAAACGAGGTGTTTGGAACTATTTTCTTAAGTTACTGAGTAGGCTACCATCAATATACTAACATATATCTTTTTCTTCTTCTCATGTCTATCTGTGATCAGATGTTGGTGATGATCCTGATACTGATGAACTTGTTCGTAGCTGCTCGAAAATTCATGTGGTATTGGACAATAACTACCTTCGTAGGTTCTTGAGCACGAGACCCATCTCCTGCAATGTTCTCTTCTTTCTATCAGCTTATTTTGCAGCAATGATTAAAGAAGACGGTAGCGTTATTCCATTTCTCATGATATGGCTCACATATTCTAGCTTTCTCTTTTAACTGTTCTCATTATATCCATATCTTTATTTAGTTGTTGTAGTAGTCGTAATTTAGACGCGATTTACCCATGGTATTGTCAAGAATCAAAAGCAATACATATTAATGGTGTCATCTGTTAAAAAACAAGTTGTGAAGGGGACTTTGATCTGCCAATTGACAAATACTATTTATTCGAACTTGGTCGGTTTAACATATCTTCTACACTGTCTGAATTACGTGACTATTGCCATTCCTTCGACAATTAAATTATTTCTTTAGTAGCACGAGGAGTTTGCAATTACTGAGTAGGCTACCCATCATCATACTAAATGTTTTTTAAATATTTGTTTCTTGTGAACCAATGTTGATGAGGTTCCTGGTGCTATTATCTCGTTGATAGCAGCTCGTAAAAGTCCTATGGTAGTAGACGAAAACCATTGAGGTATATTATTGAGCCAAACGATCTGTCCCCTGCTACATCCTTTTATTCCCACCACCATCCCTTGCAACACTAGTTGAGGAAGAAGGTAGGGTTGTTCCATTTCTCATGATATGGCTCAGGTATTCAGCTTTCCCCTTTCACTGTTCTCATAGTATTCATAACTTTATCTAGTTTTAGTATTTTCAGGTTTATACCGTGATGGGTAGCCCATTATATTTTCAGAAACATAAATTACATATTTATGGTGTCATCTGTTAAAAAGAAATCTGTCTGTAAAAAAGTTTGATCCGAAATTCGACAAATCTTCTTTTGAAACTTGGTCGGTTAATATACTTGTATCTTCGACATTATACTGATCGACGTGGCTACTACAAGCATTGAACAACTAAAGGATTTTCTAGTAACACAAGAGGTTTGTAACCCATCCTCTTAAGTTGCCGCTATATGCTACCCATAATTGTATTACCATTTAGTTTTCTTTCTTCCTGTGATCGGATGTTGGTGATAATGATGGTATTGATGATTTGTTGGTAGCAGCTCGAGAAAGTCGTGTGGTAGTGGATGAGAACTCATTCAGTAGCTCTAGCTCTAGCTTCCATTTTCATATCTTTATTTAGTTGTTATAGTATTTGCAAGTTTTTTAACGTGATCTACCAATGATATCTTCAAGAATCGTCTGCAAAGACACATAGAACGCCTTTAGTTATTTAGTCGATGCCTCTGTCACCGCCGTCAATGTTTCAGTACTGTAGAGGAGAAGAAGTAAAATATAACATCGCAGTAACCTAACATTAGTTTTCACGATTATCTCATGGCCGCTAAATAGTTGTTTTGACCTTTTCGATCCTGCCTCTCATTTCAACGTGCGAAATTTTTGTTTAGCAAGTCCCTATACAGAATTTTCCACACCGTTCGAAAATTACTTGGGTTTACAACAATGTTTCTCTTATACAGGTTGCTTCTTCTTCTTCTACTTTTGGGATAGGAAATATTTCTTGTTTATCTGTCCTCTTGCTAGTTGTTCCGTTGAGAAGTAAATTAGCTTTGGACCCATCCCTTGGGGAGTCATCTTTTCTATAGAGGTACTTTAAGAAGCAGAAGAAGGTGTGAAAACCAAATTACATATTTTCCATGATCGTACTCCACGCAGAGATAGTAAAGACCGGTTACGATTTTTTAGGAAGGCTTTCAGAAAATGATTCATAAAGATAATTGTCTGGTAGTCGCTGCACTTTTTTGACATTACCTTCTTTGGAATAGGTACAAAGGTAGATTTAAACCATTCTGCGGGGATGTTATAGCGTTATCATCCAAAAGGTTGCCTAGCTCTCCATGTACTTCTTCAGAGCCAGGTGCTTTTCCATCTATGATTAGATGTATCACTTTCTGCACTTTTTCAATCTGGCCATTCGTCACCGATAGTATCTACCACGGTGTAATTATCTTTTTGATTACCTGTAACTAAACCTAGTAAGTTGTCAGACGTTCGTGATTTGAAAAACCTTTTCATATGAAGTTGTCGTTTTCGTTTAACCATCTGTTCTAATTTCTCTTTGAATGATATTGTAGTCAGCCACGTTTTTCTATTTTACTTTAATTCTCTCTTCATCAATTTATATAGTAGGCGATGTTCTATCAGTTATGCTTTCTTTTTAGCGTCTTCTCGCTTTCTAGTTGTTTAAACTGAATGTTTTTAATTCAAGCCATATACAAAGAACTCTCAAACTGACATAAAAGTGTACCACATAAGTAGTAAATTTTACTGTAATTTAAAAAGTTTTAGAAATGAAGACTTCAAAAACATGTTAGTCTCTTCAGTGCTTAATAGAAGAAAAATTATGTCTAGACTTTGACTTGGAAACACACAAGCTTAATTTTATTATTAAGTAGTTAAATCAATCAAATTGTGTAACAGTTTGTCTAGAAATGACATGACAATCCAATCCTTCTCATTACAGGAAAATTACTTGAGAAATACTAGGACCAGCATGGGTCTTCCCTTTGAACCTTGTGAAAGCCCTGAAGCCGCTGATATATGCTTCGTTTGTAGACTTGAATTACTGAAACCTAACGCATGGCTGTTATTTTATAATTCCTTTGTTTTGTAAACTCAACCATAATAACTATAACAATAATTGCTTAACTACTCTGCACAGCAAAATAACTCTGACGTAGATATTATAAATTTTCTCATTATACACGTGCAATTACCCCATGGTATAACAAGACTGATAAGAGAAGAGCGGGTGTTATTAAACAGTCATAGAAACTGTTAATTACCTGCATGAAGTCTGCACGAAAGCGTGGTTGTAGACTGGATCGCAAGCTATTTATTTGTTTTGTTTTTTCCACCCTCTAAACTATGCTTTAAGACTGCAAGCTATTAATGCAGCAGCTAAGTGGTTAAATATGTAAATGGAACATTCACTCAGTGGCTTCTTTTAAAAACACACTTCTTTACCTGTGTGTTATGTTAATTTGGAAGTGAAAATTCCGATTATAAAATTGGGTTAAGCATTGCTGATTTATTAAACCCAGCTTTGATCAATCGAACGTCCGCCACTGCTAGGTTCGCACTGAGTTGTGCATTATTTAATCGTGAAAATGCCTTTAACGTGACTCATTACAGGGGCGGCATTGTATTAATTATAATTCGAGATCTGAGCCAAACCACACCGTTTTCGTCGTGCCACCATTTATAAAACCCTTTGGAGTCACGCTCCCGCTCGGTTGTTCTTAAGGTTCAAAGTCATGCAGTTTCAGTTTACAGGTTCAGAAATCCAATGCTTAGATAACTAGTAATAGCTACATTAGGATGGCACTATAAAATAATATGGGTGCAATCAAAAGAAATATTTTAGTATTTTATCAACAATAATATCCCAAGTGCATTAAAATAGCCGATTAAATTTTGACTTTTTCTGTCAGAATGTTTTGCTAAGAAATGTGTCAAGTAAATTTGCCGTTCAACAAGAATCACGAGTGCGTAGCACGAGAGATTTTCGTGGCGGAAAATTTACGAGATACATTTCTTCAGAGCAAAACATTCTGACAGAAAATCGTCAAAATTTATTCAGGCTAGTTTACATGCACGCGCGATGTTCGGCGTGATTATTTCCTGAATAAATAGATACAATTCAGTTGGTAAAGCACCCTTTAATAATTATGTTAAAATTATGCACAAGCGATTAAATTTTGACACAAATTTAACCGCGGTTAATTTTGACGTTTGATTTTTTGCCATTATTAAAGTGACAGAAACCATGGTGATTACGCATTATTATGGGTATTTATTTTTTATTTTATTTTATTTCAGACTGATGTCAAAATGACATTTTGCGGATTATTTATGGTACAAAAAATGGAACATTAAAATCCTAGTACTTTAAAGTAAAATTTTAAAGTTCAAGTACTTAAAACTTATTTATTGTACAAAAAATGGAACATTAAAGTCCTAGTACTTTAAAGTAAAATTTTAAAGTTCAAGTACTTTAAAATTATACGTCAGTTGTTGACATGAAATTTGAAATGATTTACATTTTTTTAAATTCA